>JAIUZE010070419.1:0-37149 GCA_022085475.1 Heliosperma pusillum
TTATATAAAAGAAGAAATTTCCTCACATTGATCTAGAAATAATATGGGCACAACAAGAACTCCTTCTTGTTGTTCTTGAGCTATTAATATGGATGAACACAAGTAATCTCCAAACTAGAAGATCTCCTCTAAGTTGCACCAAGATGATACCAAATAATCTACCCTTATTATTAACTAGATAATAAGATAGATGTTATATTACTAATATTAGACTATATTACTACACTAGTAATACTTAAGAAATATTAGTATTTGAGAGTTTTTAGAGGGAAGAAGAGTTTTTGAGAGATGTATGAAAATAAGTAAGAATGAACTAGTGATAAATTGAACAACAATTGTTCTCTTTATAGCCATGAGGGCCGGCTCATGTATCACCAAAAGAGTGATATGTTCTTCTTATTTTATTGCCATGCAAAGTGGTAATGTGTTGTAGTGAATAAAATGATTTTAGGTTTACTATTCATGTCATAAGCACATGTTGCTTGTGAGTATGAATAAGAGCAACCATCATCACCATCCACTATGTCATAACCGGCCATGTGAAGGCTATTTTGATCCATTTTGATTTTTTGATATTTGTCCCACAAATACTTATTAATCATATGCTTAATTATCTTGTATAATTAAGTGTTAATTTGATCATATAACAATTATATGACACAAATAAATGAATAATATGTACTTAACATTTTAAGTAATATTTTACCATTATATCAATATATAATGGGTCCCACAATGCTTAGTTAATTTATTTTACAACTCTTGTAAATATAATTAACTAATTACCTCTATCTCAAAACCTCAACTAATTTAGTAATTTAAAGATTAATTACTAAGTTAAATCTTATTTAATCGTATTAAAATAAGATATAAATTTATTAGTCAATTATCGCATAATTGAAAAATAAACTTAATCGAATTTGAGTTCTTAACTCAATTTCTAACAATTAACTCTCGTACATATCGAATATATGTAATGGACTAATTAACTGTATCATATAAAAATAATTAGTTACTATTTGGATTTCATCCTTTAGGTGTGACCGAAAGGGATCAGTTGATCACCGTCGTCATACGACAATAACGTCAAACTCTAGTCAGCCAACCGTTATTGATTTACGTTAATCAACTGACTAATCATATATATAGTCAATAAATATCCCATTTATATTCCTTAATAAGATTTATTATGTGGCGCACTATTGTGGAGGACACCTACTCCAACACTCTTCACACAACATCTTACATCTTTACATCTCTTTAGAAAACCTAGATTAGGAGGAAGGGAGAACTAGCCTCTCTTCTCTCATTTTCTTCTTCTTTTTAGTCTTTAGTTCTTAGTTTATTTATGTCCTTTCTACATCAAAATCTTAGCTTAGATCAATAAGAATTTCAATCTTTGTAATCTACTTTGTTGGGTTCAAATGTTGTAATTCAAAGAACGATTATTCTATGCAAGGGATTTCTATTATTGTTATCGCTTTCGTTGTTGATTGTCACCTAGGTATTTCTATTTTATCCTTTGTTTAATATCCTTATTGTTTTCTATTTGATTGTTATTTTCCATACATATTATCTTAGATTCATTTTGATGTTGTTATAATCGTCATTTCATTTCCTAGATTGTCAATTAGCGTCGTTATTATCGTCACATAGAGAGTCTTAAAATATTGTCAAAATCAACTAAACATGTCTATCCTAGTTTTCATTATCACCGTCATCTTAGATATAAACATTATCATGAGTGAGTAGTCACCTTTCTAGGGTGTAGGGTAGCCATGTTAGATTGATTAAAAGATGATAATTGGATAAAAGAAATTGTGCTTTTAAAATATTGTGTCTATGCATGTTTGGACTATAACGATAGTTGACGATTTCTGATCAAAATCATTGACTAGCATGGAATTCTTTTCCAAGGTAGAGATACGCGAATTGAATAGACAAAGCATGACATGGTGGATTAAGACCTAGTAAATTGCCTAAAAGCCTGCTAGACCATCTGATCTATGATTGTAATGAACACATCATTCTTACGAACTCGCAATGAATTATTTGCATGTCCTAAATCCAATTGCATCAATATGTTAATCTACATGTGTGAACCTACTTCCCTAGATGCTTTTCATTATTGTTAATTCATCATTTGCTTTATTGCTTTCATCTTCAATTGCTTTTATTTTGTTTTCATTTATGCTTTTTGTTAGTTTAGACATCATAATCCCAAAACCCAGAAACTCGTTAGATAAAACCCAATTGCGAGACACTTCACATTCTATAGGAAACACCATCTCCCTGAGGATCGACCCCTACTTCCCTAATTACATTAATTTGTTATTAGCCTAGTCTGGGTAATTTATCTTTGTATCGGGCTTGCGACAGGTTCGGTCAAATACTTACAACCCGAACACAAAATTCCACCCCAACTTGTCCTACAAAAGCAACTATGTGCTCAATCCTCAACCCCAACAAAATTTTGTGCCTCAAGCTCAACAAAATGCCTATGTCCCACAACAAAGATTTAATTATCCACCAGGTTATCAAAGTCAAAACTACCAACAAAGACCACCAATCCAAAACTCCCAACCAACCCAAGTTCCACCACCCCCAAATGTCCAACAACACTATCAAGAACCCAAGTTCTTAGTAGTGCAATTGGCTAAGACTCAATCGGACATGTTGGCTCAATTTCAAAAGAATGATCAAAGCCATGGTTCCGCAATCAAAATGCTAGAGCAACAAATGGCTCACTAGCCACTTCTAGCTCTCCAAGGAGACTGGGTCAATTACCACCTCAAGGTGAGCAACCACATGATACTCTCAATGCAATCACCTTGAGAAGTGGTAGAAAGTATGATCAGCCACCCATCCCAAAGACGATGAGGAGGTGCTTGTTGAGTTGGAGGTTTTCCCTAGTGGTCAGATAAATGATGTTATGCCCGAGAAGGTGGATGATCCTATTGTGGTTGAGCAAGATAAAGATGTGGAGGATGCTCCTCCAAAGAAGGTTGTTGAGACAAAGGAGCCGGAAAAAGTCAAAGTGCCTTATCCTCATCAATTGGCAAAGCATCACAAGAACACCTAATTCGGTAAATTTATGGAAGTTGTGAAGAACCTCTAGGTAACTGTTCCTTTTACCGAATTAATTACTCAAATTTCGTCATATACTAAGTTCATGAAAGACATTTTAACTAAGAAGAGGACTTTTGATAAAGTTGAAACTATAGCCTTGACCGCCGAGTGTAGTTCTCTTTTGCAAAACAAGTCCCTTCCTAAGTTAAAAGATCTCGGTAGTTTTTCCATTCCATGCACAATTCGTACCTATCACATTGATAAAGATTTATGTGATTTAGGTGCTAGTGTAAGTGTCATTCCTTACTCTATTTGTGCTAAGCTTAATATGGGAGTCTTAAAATGTACTAGTGTCATTTTGCAAATGGCGGATCGTTCTATAAAACGCCCTTTGGGAGTTTTGGAGGATGTTCCCGTCAAAGTTGGTAAATTCTTTATTCCAGTTGATTTTATTGTTCTTGACATGCCCGAGGATGCCCAAATCCCAATTATTTTGGGTAGACCATTTTTACACACCACGGGTGCGTTAATGGATGTCAAGAATGGTAGAATAACCTTGGAAGTAGGTGGCGATAAGGTCACATATAACTTGAATAGTGCCATGAAGAGTCCCATGTTTGAAGAGTCTTGCTTTTATATTTATGTTTTGGACATTGTCATAGATGACTCTTGCAACAGGAGTAATCAAGGGAAAGCCTAAATTTCATGGTCATGATTAGCCTTACAAGACTCCAAGCTTATGGGTGCTTCAAAGTCACCAATTCCTACTTAAAAGGAATTTGATCGCAGCAGGAACAAGATAAGGGTCCTGTTCTTGGCAACATAATTTAAGCTACACTCATTCCATTTTGATGATCTTTATATGGTTGGAAAGCTTAGTGGCTTAGCTACAAAATGAAGTTGGAACCACCACCATATTAGGTTTGTAGCTTGCCCTATGGTTGCTATAAAACAGCCTCTACATAAGAGTCTAATGCAATGTTCCGCCTGACCCCCTCTTACCAAAAGGTCCATAGCTGAATATTGGAGGACGACCTTTGAGTGATTCCAAATGGAGGAAGAAGCTAACTCATGTATCTTTAAAATGGCACCTTGGGGTACTCCTACATCATCCTAAAGAGAAAGTTATGGCCTGAGCAAAACGGGTATAGTTAGTGGCAAGTCTGCTGGGTATGTGATTAAGACCAATCTGCACTCAAAGTTGCATAACTCAAAATCTACTAATGTTTAGGGGTGATTCGTTTTGGAGGAGAAAGCTAACATCCATAGCTTTCAAATGAGCTATCATGGGTTTCAAATTCATCCTGAGCAGAGAGTTATGAGTGTTACAAAATGCAATCAGAAGGGTCCATGTCCTATCTCACCCGGTTCAGGTCCAACATCAAAGAGCTTCGTCCAAGGCAACCCCTATTATGAATTAAGTTATTCCAAGGCCTAAAACCCTTAGTTTAAAGTCTTAGGAAGATAAAAGTCCAGGAGAGTTTTTGCTAATTCACAATAAAAGAGCAGGTTTAGCTAAGTGCAAACAAATGGGTCCAGATGGGGACATTTCAGCATTGTCTTGTACCAAGGCTGTTTTGGGTGCTATATTTGGCTAGGCAAGACAAGGGCACGACTTGAAAGACATCCTAACCCTTTGTAATTGAAGATGGTAGCTGCCAAGCCCAAGCTCCAAGGTCTTACACATCTTAATTGACCTTGCACAACAAGACAAAGAGGAGCAGCCTGTTTTCTGTTTTATGCTTTATGCTTTATTACTTTATGCTTTTGTATCCTAGTTAGTATTCTGATTTGTGTAAGGCCAAGGCCACGACTTATTGTACATTAGATGATGCATTTGAGACCCTTAGATGTGTATCTCTTGGCCTATATAAGGCTTGCTTGTAAGAAGTTGAAATCAGATTATGATGAATTAATATAAACCTGAACTTTGTTCATTGCAATTCTTTAGCAAAGCTAAGTATTGTGGTAATCCTTAGTGAACTTGTGTGTGATCTAAGATTACAGTGTCTAAGAGTCATTACTTGTGTGTCTTGAGTCTTAAACACAACCTTTGCTACCTGTGCTTGTGTGCTAAGGTGCAAAGTTCTATCTGTTCTGCCTGGCCTAGTGCAGGTTCCTCGAGTTTTCCGAGTCATTTAGCTTGTGTGTGAGGGAGTGTTGATCTTAGCTCCTTTTAGCCTCTGAAAAGCTCTATTTTTGTAGAGATTTCAGTTCAATTGGTTATCAGAGCTTTGGTTTGTGAGTTTATGTTTTCCTACCTACATTATAAACACAAAAACAACCTGTTATCATGAGGGGAGTGCAATCTGTTTTGTGTGAGAAAATCAGTAGCAAAGTTTTAATGCCTTATGTTCCATGTCAAAGAATGGAGCCTTGTGACCTTGGTTCCATCTCCAAGTCCTTAGAAGAAGCTAGGGTGAAGTTCCAAGCTTTAAGAAGAAGGTATGAAGGTGATGTGCTTCCAAAGAAGGCAACCAGCAACTATGGTGTTCCAAGGGAGCCTAAACCACCTGATTTGTATCAAGGGGATTACCACCTGCCACATGAGTGTTCTAAGTCCTCTCCTACCCTTGGGAGCAAAGGTAAAACACCAGTACTTCCTTCCTTTAATGGTGAAAACAGTAGAGCATTTGTGTCTTGGTTGTATGTTGTTAAATGCTACTTTAAGCACAATTGTTTTTCTGAGGAAAGGAAGCTTGAACTGGTTGTGTCTTGTTTAAAGAGTAGTGCTTTGTTGTGGTACAAGGTCCTTAGAATTTCAAGGAGGAATGAAGGGAAGGGTATGATTAGGTCATGGCATAAACTTGAGAGGAACATGAGACTAAGGTTTCTACCTTGTTCTACCATGGATAGTTTGTGGACTGATTTTAAAACCCTTAAGCAAAATTCCTTGAGTGTCCATGAGTATGGTAAGTTGTTTGAAGAGTTAAGCTTTGTTTGTGATATGAATGATGAGGTTGTGCAAAAGGGAGTCAGATTTTACCATGGCTTGAAATCTGAAATTGCAAGGAGGATAGATTTAAGATTGTTGTATCCATATGATGAGATGTATGGTTTGGCTTTGTCAATTGAGGAGACCTTAGAGAGGGCTAAAATCTTTAAGTCTTTCTGTGGAGGATCCCTTAGGAGTAGTACCAATGAAAAGGAGGAACCACTTGAATCTGATATTCAAGAGGAATTAGAAGGATGGTTGGTCTCTCGTGAGTCTAAGACTAAGGATGTTCACTCTCCTAATGATGGAGATGTAGAAGGTGTCCTAGCATTCTCAAAGGAAGAGGAGTCAGCCCCCACACCCTCTACACTAGTCCTTGTTGAAGAGAAAGAGCCCGAGGATAAATTTGTTGCTTGCTCAAGTTCTTTCTTAAGCCCTTTAGAGGAGAGCAGCCTTGTCCTTGCCCATGGAGCCATCAATGACCAAGCTACTGATTTGGGTCCTAATGAGGTGATTGTCGACCAAGGACTACTTGATCTTCAAACCATGAAGTTTGGACAGTCCATGGTCATGTTCAAAGGTGGTAGTTGTTGGGAGTCAACCAGGGGTGAAGCAAAAGGAGTGTCTTGGGTTGTTCCATGCTCAAGAGTGCCAAATCTGATCTCCTACACAAGCCATGATTCTTGCTTCTTAACATTCATCTTGGGAGGTATATCTTGTGCTCTTGCATCTCCACACTTTCATTCTTACATGTTGATGAGGTTGCAAGTTACTCTTGCTCATTTGGGTGCTACCTCATACATGTTAAGGAGGGAAATTGATGAATCTAAACCCTACTGTCCAGCTATGATCCTCTTGTGTTTTAAGATTTGTAATGTTCAAAATGGTCGTGAGAACTTGTTGGGGTTATGTGGAACACCAAGGGCAGGTTCATTACTTGATGTTGCTCGAGTTTTAGTTCATTTGGCGTTGTTTGTAATGAGTCCAATGCACGAAAACTATAGCAGCCAACTTGATGCCTTATCATGTTGTCCTTGTTGTGTAAGCACTCGTTTGGATGTGAACTATGTGAATGAATCTTGTGTTTATATGAATGACCCTTTGTACCACTTGAATTCCGATCAAGAGGAGCTGAATGTGAAGGGAGGTACCCGAGGAGGAATAAACCAAGGATGTTCTACTGGTTTGCTTCTTGCTTATGCTCACTCTAATGAAATGTGTTCTGAATTTCCATGGGAGTGTTGGTCACCTAAGGGTGTTAAGGGAGTAGTCAATGAGAACAAACCAAGCTTGGGGTGCAAATACGAACATTCTGATTTGGGTGCTACAAGTATTGGGATACTTGATGGGAAGTTGAATCCAAAGCTTTCTATGAGTACATTTCATCCAGGTGGAACACAATCTACAATACATATACGAGCTCATGATACAACAAGAAGAATAAGGGGAGAGTCTAAGTGGAGGGAGGATGTCATACACCTCACATTTGATCCAGGAGGAACAAGCACTACTTGGTTGAGTATGCAATCTGAAATTGGGAATGATACAACATATCTCTTGCCATTTACCATTCTAGTATATGATCCAGGAGGAGGCCATGAGAGTCTATTACTTGGAGCTGTACTTGATCTTTGATGGTTAGGAGAACACGCTCCTTGGCAGCAAGTCTATTCATTTTGGTCCACAAGAATTTGAGGGCAAATTCTTTTGAAGAAACGGAGTTTGCAACAGGAGTAATCAAGGGAAAGCCTAAATTTCATGGTCATGATTAGCCTTACAAGACTCCAAGCTTATGGGTGCTTCAAAGTCACCAATTCCTACTTAAAAGGAATTTGATCGCAGCAGGAACAAGATAAGGGTCCTGTTCTTGGCAACATAATTTAAGCTACACTCATTCCATTTTGATGATCTTTATATGGTTGGAAAGCTTAGTGGCTTAGCTACAAAATGAAGTTGGAACCACCACCATATTAGGTTTGTAGCTTGCCCTATGGTTGCTATAAAACAGCCTCTACATAAGAGTCTAATGCAATGTTCCGCCTGACCCCCTCTTACCAAAAGGTCCATAGCTGAATATTGGAGGACGACCTTTGAGTGATTCCAAATGGAGGAAGAAGCTAACTCATGTATCTTTAAAATGGCACCTTGGGGTACTCCTACATCATCCTAAAGAGAAAGTTATGGCCTGAGCAAAACGGGTATAGTTAGTGGCAAGTCTGCTGGGTATGTGATTAAGACCAATCTGCACTCAAAGTTGCATAACTCAAAATCTACTTAATGTTTAGGGGTGATTCTTTTTGGAGGAGAAAGCTAACATCCATAGCTTTCACATGAGCTATCATGGGTCTTCAAATTCATCCTGAGCAGAGAGTTATGAGTGTTACAAAATGCAATCAGAAGGGTCCATGTCCTATCTCACCCGGTTCAGGTCCGACATCAAAGAGCTTCGTCCAAGGCAACCCCTATTATGAATTAAGTTATTCCAAGGCCTAAAACCCTTAGTTTAAAGTCTTAGGAAGATAAAAGTCCAGGAGAGTTTTTGCTAATTCACAATAAAAGAGCAGGTTTAGCTAAGTACAAACAAATGGGTCCAGATGGGGACATTTCAGCATTGTCTTGTACCAAGGCTGTTTTGGGTGCTATATTTGGCTAGGCAAGACAAGGGCACGACTTGAAAGACATCCTAACCCTTTGTACTTGAAGATGGTAGCTGCCAAGCCCAAGCTCCAAGGTCTTACACATCTTAATTGACCTTGCACAACAAGACAAAGAGGAGCAGCCTGTTTTCTGTTTTATGCTTTATGCTTTATTACTTTATGCTTTTGTATCCTAGTTAGTATTCTGATTTGTGTAAGGCCAAGGCCACGACTTATTGTACATTAGATGATGCATTTGAGACCCTTAGATGTGTATCTCTTGGCCTATATAAGGCTTGCTTGTAAGAAGTTGAAATCAGATTATGATGAATTAATATAAACCTGAACTTTGTTCATTGCAATTCTTTAGCAAAGCTAAGTATTGTGGTAATCCTTAGTGAACTTGTGTGTGATCTAAGATTACAGTGTCTAAGAGTCATTACTTGTGTGTCTTGAGTCTTAAACACAACCTTTGCTACCTGTGCTTGTGTGCTAAGGTGCAAAGTTCTATCTGTTCTGCCTGGCCTAGTGCAGGTTCCTTGAGTTTTCCGAGTCATTTAGCTTGTGTGTGAGGGAGTGTTGATCTTAGCTCCTTTTAGCCTCTGAAAAGCTCTATTTTTGTAGAGATTTCAGTTCAACTCTATTCCTCGGTCTTTGGTTAAAGACCCTTTGGAGGATCTCTTGGTATTAGAATCATTTGCAGGTGATGACGAGATTGAGAATGAGGAGATGGATGCTTTGGAGCATGAGTTGGATGGAGAAGAGTTGTCAATAGAGGGACTTAGCATGGAAGCTTGAACCGACTCGAACTTCATACGTCGTGCGGGACGTTAAACCAGCGCTTCTTGGGAGGCAACCCAAGCTTTTATTTGCTTTCATTTTATTTTCTTTATTTTTCTTATTTTCCGTAATTTATCGTTTTTCGACTTAACTAGACTTGACGATGTTTCTTTTTTGTGATTTTTAGGTGAAAATGAAGACAAGAAGAGTTGATAAGGAAAATCACGCATCCCCTAGCACGGAAACCCGTTCGGGGAAACGTGTATTACATATCACGGAAATAATCAGAAACTTACAGAGGGCAAACCCCAATCGGGGTTCCTAAGCCTCTATCGCCGGTTCCCAATTTCTATGCGTCTGTTTTTTATTCTGCTTTGTACCGAAACCGAAATAACAGAATTCCTTTTATACGGAAACCGACGGTACACTCTATCTTTCTTCTTCATTTTTATTCATTTAAGTCTAGTAAGTTATTTTTGCTTTACACTTTAGTTGTATTTTTCCCACTCCCCATTAAATATTAACCTCTTGTCTTCCCTGTTTTGTGCTTTGTACCGTTTTTATGGTTAGCTTGGGTGATTAACATGTTGGCACATTAAGGACAATGTTGTATTTAGCTTGGGGGGATTGCATTTGCATTTTAGTTAGGAATTGCATTTAGTTAGAAAATTTATGAAACTTTGAAATTTGTGTGCTTCATATGCTTTGCTTGCCTACTTTGGTCATGGTTTACATAGTTGTACCCATTTGTATATCCCAATTTTAGCTTAATAGCTAATGATTCTCTATTATTTGACGGGATAATTGCATTCATGGGGATGTCTTGACATAGTAGGTGGAAGATTGAAATTGAACCTAATAAGCTTGATCTTGACTTTTGGCAAGCCACAAATTGGTAAGGTAGAGCCTCCTTAGACCGATACATCCATATTCGGTCTCTCTTAGGTGAGTGTAGGTCTCCTTATGGTTTGTGCTACATCAAATACGCACAAGTATGGTTTTAATTTTATTTCTTTATAAGCATGCATTCATTTGTTAGCATTTTGGAGCCATTCACATGATAAATTTGCCTTTTTGAACCCATTCACAAAATTTATCCTTAGCTACATATAAAAATTGCCTACCTTGTTGAGCTAGTAGCCTTGATTAATTTGTGTTTGCATGCTCATTTAGGATTTGTTGTATTTTGAAATATCATTGTGAGCTTGGTCTTAATGCTTTGAAAGAAAAAAATGATGAAAAAATGATGGAAATGAAAGAAATAAAAAGAAAAGAGAAAAAGAAAGAAAAAAAAAAGCATGAAATGAAAAAAAAGAAGATATTTTGTATGAGAAAAAAAAAGAAGAAAAAGATTTAAGAAGCTCTCATGTTTTATTCACATATTTTGGAGAGCCTTCTTGAGAATTATATTGAAATTTTGGGATAGTTTTGGGATTGAGCATCCTTACATATGGTTGTTGCTAGCTTGACTTAGCTCCACATACCATAAATCATTTGTTCCCCTTTCTTACCCATTTCTTATTAACCTTCTTCTTACCTATGGCTTCCTTTTCATGCTTGCATTTGAATGTTTTTGGCTTGTAGTTTTGAAATTTTTACCATATTAGATTGCGGACACACTCTCATGAGTCGAGGATAGGTGAGTGTTACTCACAAAAATCCTTTCACATTTAAATGAGTTTGAGTGTATCGTAAGAGTCCATAAGTCAAAAGATCATGCAAGAGCCAAAAGTTCAATTGAAGTCTTTCATGCTACACCGCCATGTAAATCTCATCCATGCATTTTTTGCATTATCCTTATGCCCATGTTGTTTCGGGATTTGAGTCATTATGCTTGATAGTTTAAAATTGGATATTGCAATTGTGGGGACTTCATTGTTTTCCTCTCTTGTCTTAGTCTTATGTGCTTGCTTGAGGACAAGCAAGGGTTTAGCTTGGGGGAGTTTGATATGTCTAGTTTTTATATGATTTTACTCCCTAATTTAGCTCGATTTTACATGATTACTACACTTTGTTTAGTATTTTTATGAGCTAATTACGTGTTCGAGGTGCATTGCTCGTTTTTGCTATGTTTTGTAGGAATCTAAGCATTTAGAGGCTTTTTCCTAACACAATTAGCAAGCACCAAAGTCCAACAAGCTAAGGGAAACAAGAATGGACCATGAAAGGAGAAGGACAAGCCAAGCATGAAGATTTGTGAAATGGATTGAAATGAAAATGAAAGAAAACCAAAAATGAAGCCCAAAGCAAAGAGTCCACAAACTCAAGCATAGGATACTCTTTAAGATGTTCAAGGAAACCCTAAACTATGCAATTAACCGGAGAATTAAGGTGTTTAAAGGCATAACTTAGGATTCCTTAAGCATTAAATGGAGGAATTAAGACAATATACTCGGATTAAGGAGGCCCCGATCGGGGCTTGGGAACCCTGATCGGGGTTTGGCTTCTGTGACTCAACTGTTTCAAGTCCCCTCTCCCTATATAAAGGAGAGGGACTTCGACCTTTTTACATATCTTTTCACTTATCTTCTATCATGTCTTTTATTCATCTTTCACATATCTCTCATAGGTTTAGCACACAAGTTCTTCTTAGTTTCATAATTAGTTAAACATTTAGTTATTACTTTATCAAACATTTTGTTACATTTTGAAGTTATATTGCAATCTTTCCATTCAACCATTTGGGTTATTTGTTCTTCATTTCCGAGTTGTATTTCTCTATTGCGGTAATCCTAATTCTAGTTTTATGTTAGTATTTACTTCCGTCATTTACCTTAAAAATCATTTAGTTAATCGTAACATTTAGTTAATCATAGTTTCATTGTTATCTACATTAGTTTTCATTCACTTAGTGTAGTACATTTTATTAACAAGTTGTTTTCCTTTATAATTTCGTATTCATCATGCTTGTTATATCACATAGTATTAGTTTAACTGTGACAACCCTCGCGAATGCGGAAATATAAAACATACAAGCATGTGAATTATATAGCGGAAATATGAAGTTTTAAAAAAAACTTTTATACATGCAAGATAGATAATACGAGGAGTGTCAAAATATTACAAACTAAGTACGAAATACAATAAAGAGACGGGGTCTCTCAAAAGGTTAACAATGTCAAAGATATTAGCAAACAAGCTAATTAACGACTAGAGGTGAATCTTCCAGGGACAACACCCGCTAGCTCACACCCGAACCCAAAATAGCATAAGCAAAAAGCCATCCATGCAAGCAACCTGTTCATCCATGAAAAACATGAACGCCACAGTCAGTGGGGAGTAACTCCGGGTTCTCCAAGCCATATCACATTAAACGTACATAGAAGGAAATACAAAAATAGAGCATGCATACATATAGATATACATGTGAGATACGATAAGGATAGATAGGCAATTCAATAATATAATGATAAGAGCATATGGAATACAAATCCGAATCCATCATGTTATACAAAGACTCGGGGAAGACACTCTTAGGCAACCGAATACGCTCACTAGGGCTTACATCTCACCGTTAGCGGTATAAGTTTGATAAGATTGAGACTCGACAAACAAACCATGCCAAGTCATGCAATGACCATGAATAATCAATCATGTAGTCACGCATTCAAATACGACAACACAAAGACGACATCTCTCACGGTAAATGAAAAGCACTAGCACCGTGTACAAAGCAAGTATGATTAACAGGCATCCACGAGATAAGCATTTCCCTGAACGCATACACGATGACATTTCGTATATGTAGACTAATTTCCTCCTGGTAGGACGACGATAATAATACGGTTCCTAGTCTAAACCTGGCCAGACTCTCGGGATAAGCGTGTTCCGATTCGACAAGCGATGACGTTTCGCATCCAAGACTCGGTCAATCATAGACGCCGAGTACCCCAAATTCGGTCGATAATTCACGAAAGAGGCGGAAAAGAGCTCTAGCCACATAACAAGCGGTACGCTACATGCAAATAACACCACCTCGCAAGTACACAACATTTGAAGGCCGGGTCGATCAACGCAATGCGTTCAACTCCCAACAACGTCGTCGTATGCCCACTACACATGCAATTAAGCAGTAGGATACCTCCCCGTTCCGACATTCCAGCCTTACGAACGTGGAGGTAGCCAAGGAAATGAGAGCACAAAGCACAAGACGAAAATAGTGCTCAAACCTTAACATTTGTAAAAACCGACTCAAAGTGGAACATACCAAAAACCGTCACAAAACATGTGATACAAGCGAATGAAAAATCATATATTCAAAATATTAATATCATAAGTCACTACGTAAAATTATACGATAAACGAATCATGCGAACTATTATAAATAAAATCGTAAACAAGAAATACAAACAACATCCAGCAGGAGCCAGCCGGTAGGTGGACCGGCTGCCGGTCTACCGGCTAAGGCCATGTATCATATGAAAAACAACATTGAAATGTCAGGGTGTCCCAGCCGGTCAGGTGGACCGGCTGCCGGTCAACCGGCTAAGGACCAAAGTATTATGAAAAACAAGAAGGAAAGGAGGGGTGTCTCAGCCGGTGGTCTGACCGGCTGCCGGTCGACCGGCTGAGACCCAAGTCATATTTCAAAATCACGTAAAAATGCAATA
This sequence comes from Heliosperma pusillum, assembly GCA_022085475.1. Taxonomy (NCBI): domain Eukaryota; kingdom Viridiplantae; phylum Streptophyta; class Magnoliopsida; order Caryophyllales; family Caryophyllaceae; genus Heliosperma; species Heliosperma pusillum. The sequence continues at coordinate 14,031 of JAIUZE010070419.1, forward strand.
ATATACAGCTAGTGCCCCAGCCGGTGGTCTGACCGGCTGCCGGTCGACCGGCTGGGGTCCATATGCACGAAAATCACCCTTTTCACTAAGGATCCACATTTAACCATTATCGATTATCAACATAAATCATAGATTCTCAAATAAATTCTCAACAAACGATATATACCATCATCAACACAATTACTAAACTCACTAATCGTATTCTAAATCCGATTCCTAGCATAGATAACATGTAAAACACGTAAATGATATCGAGTAACCCTTCACCGTTACCTTTATGCGTCTTCACTACTCGTCAAGCTCCTCTTCAATTAGGAAATAGTCTTTGTCGGGATCTTGAAGGTCACCACCTACAAAATAGTTAATAAAAGATGAATTTACTTCACCTTGAGAAAGACGGAAAGTTTGAAAAGCGAGAAAGACGGTAATTTTATTATCAATACGGATAGAGGAAGGTAAGAGGGGAAGAATAAGACGAACTTACGCGAATTTGAGCAAGAAACGATTGAGATATGATGATTCAAAGATGGATCAAAAATGGAGGCAAGGGTTTGATGGTTTCTTAAGGATGAAGTAAGTGTTGTGTTGAATGAATGAAAAATAGGTTAAGGAGGGAGTATGAGTTGTGTAAGGAAAAAGTCAACAAAAGTCAATGACGGCTTAAGACGGGATTCACATGGAATCTCGCGGAAATTCCAAATACGAACTCGGAAATTCTAAATTCGACTCGGAATATTAAATTCTAAATTAAAACTTAAATTCGCTGAAAAGTAACCGTAAAATATTTTCATTATAAAAATAGGGTACCTTTCCGGGTGTTACATTAACTATCAATATGAGTGAGTAGTTCATTTTTCTAAGGATTAAGGAAGCCATGCATAATTAGTAAATTGTAAATGTTAAAATAAGGATGAACTAATATTGATAAATTGTTTCTATCACATGCTTGTATTGTTTTGTGAATCTTTGTTATTTGGCCAATTGCATTGATTAAATTTGTTAATTCATTCTATAAGTCGAGAGGCATGGAATTGGATTAGACTAAGCATGTGTAGTAGGGCGACTCTAGTTATAACAAAAGTTCTCTAGGACTCGACCTAAGGTTGACACTAATATCGAGAGATGGGTGTCTTTAGCCTACACAATTAACAATACTAAGAATTCCTATGTTTAACATGAGCATTTACGTATTTGCATGAGTGACCCGGCTCCCTTAGACTCTTTTAATATTAATTATTTGCATCATAGTTAGCTAAACATCAAACCAAACCAAACCGTTAAATCGACTTGATAGTAGTCCATCCGTAGCATTTCATAACGAAATTCCCGTCTCCTTGTGTTCGACCCCTCGTACTACATTTATTTGTGTCTAAGGAAATTTATCTTTGCATAGGTGTGCGATATATCTTATTACAAATCCTCTAATTTTCATCATAATCTTCCTCTCTTATCGTCCTCTACCTTTTGTGGTAATACAATTACCGTCTTTCTCATTTTCAATTTATCCGTCTTTCTCAAAGGTGAATTATATTCATCTTTTGTTGTCTAATTGTAATTGGAGATCTCCAAAACCCCGACAAAGATTACTATCTAGTGGAGGAAGGCTTAGAAATCGATTGAAGACGCAAAAAGGAAACGGTGAAGGGTTACTCGATATGAATACGTGATTTAATGTGTTTTTAATGTTAGTAAATGTATTTAGAATAGCATGAGTATTCATAGAATTTGTGTTTGTTGATGATGGTTGTTGTTTGTTGATAATTGTTATTGAGTATTGATGATTGATGATGATAGTTGATGTTTGTTGATGTTTATTGGTGAAGTAAAGGTGATTTTCGTACATATGTTGTCCCAGCCTGCCGACCGGCCGCCGGTCAGTTGACTGGCTGGGAGTTGCCTGATGTGAAATTGGTGTTTCGAAATCTATTTGGTACTACATAAGTCGCAGCCGGCCGACCAGCTGCCGATTAGCCGACCGGCTGAGACACACCCCCCTTTCCTTCTTCTTTTCTCAATAGGCATATGGTCCAGCCGGGTAGCCGGCAGTCGGTCTACTTGACCGGCTGGTTCACCCTATATTTTCGATGGTTTTCAAATGTTGCTGAAGTGCCAGCAGGGTAGCCGGCAGCCGGTCACCTTGACCGGGTGGCACATGCTGTATTCCCTCTTCTAATTCTTTTCTTATGTTCTCATTTATAATAGTTTGTACGGTTCGTTTATCGTATAAATTTACGTAATAGAATTAAATATTCATGTTTAGAATATATGATATCCCTTTCGCTTATATCGCATGTTTTGTGACGGTTTTTGATACGTCCCCCTTTGAATCGGTTTTACCTATGTTTCGATTTGAGCACTAATTGTTAAGTGCTATGAACTCTCACTCCTCGGCTATACCTCCTCGCTCATTAGACTAGAATGTCGGAACGAGGAGATGTACCCCAAATGATTGTATGCATGTTTTAGTGGAGATATGACGACGTTGTTGGGAGGCGAACGCTATGCGTTGATCGACCCGGCCGTCAAATGTCGTATCTTTGCAAGGTGGTGTCATTGCATGTATCGTACCGGTTGTTTATGATGCTTGTGCTCTTTCCGCCTCTTTCGTGAAGGTTGACCGAATTTGGGGTACTCGGCTTCTGTGTTTGACCGAGTCTTGGATGCGAAATATGTATCGCATGTCGAATCGGAACATGTTATTCCGAGAGTCTGGCCGGGTTTAGACTAGGATCGGGTTATTATTATCGTCGTCCTACCAGGAGGAATTGAGTCTACATATACGAAATGTTAATCGTGTATGCGTTCAGGGGAAATGTTTATCCGTGGATGCGAATTGATTATACTTGCTATGTACATGGTGCTAGTGCGTGTCATTAACCGTGAGAGATAATGTAACTATAATCGAATGTTTGGATGGATGTTTATATGTTGATTATTTGTGACCGTTGGAAGACTGGGCGTGGTTTGTTGGTCGAGTCTCTATCTTATCAAGTATATGCCACTAACGGTGAGATGTAAGCCCTAGTGAGTATATAGTTGCCTAAGGGTGTCTTCCCCGAGTCTCTTTATAATCTGAGGCTTACAGTTTATATGTCGAGTCTCTATCTTATCAAGTATATGCCGCTAACGGTGAGATGCTAGCCTTAGTGAGTATATAGTTGCCTAAGGGTGTCTTTCCCAAGTTTGTCTGTAATATGATACTTACAGTTTTGTACTTCACGCGCCCATATCTTTATGTATTGAAATGCCTATTTATCCTTCACGTAATTCACATGTGTATATATATGTATGTTTCTACTTGTCTATTACCGTTTAAGTATGTTAATTGTGATATGGCTGGGAGAACCCGAAGTTACTCCCCACTGACTGTGGCGTTCATGTTTTCATGGATGAACAGGTTGCTTTGATGGATTTTGCTTGTTTTTGGGTTCGGGTGTGAGCTAGCGGGCGTTGGCCTCGACGCTTCACCCTAGACGTTTCTTAGCTAGTTTAGCTAAACAACTTTGATATTTGATAACGTTTTGAGAGACTGCGTCTCTTTGTAGTATATTATACTTTAGCTTGTAATTATTTGACATTCCTCGTACTTTTCTTTTGGCATGTTAACAGTTTCAAAAATATCGTATTTTCCGCTATATATATTGCATGCTTGTTATGTTTGATTTCCGCTATCGCGAGGGTTGTCACAATGGGGCTAAATGTTAGCACCTCCAAGTATGTACTCAACATCAATAGCAAGAGTAAGGAGAAGTTCAAGAAAAGTGCTAGCAAGGGGAAGAAGCCCTCCACCTACAAAGGCAAGGGAAAAGCTGTTGAGAATAGCTCACCCAAGCCTAAGAAAGGTGCCTCAACCGAAGACAAGTGTCATTATTATAATGGCATAGGGAATTGGAAGAGGAATTACCCCAAATATCTAGGAGATATCAAAGCTGGAAAGATTGTTTCAGTTGGTAAAGTTTCATCCCTATAATTTATGTTATGATCTCAACTTTGGTATATGATACGAGTTGTGATTCTTACCCTTTTTATTGTAATTAGGGCACCCAAGTAAGGATAAGGGCAAGGACAAGCAAGCCTAAGGAGGCTCTTCAAGGGAAGCTAAGGGTAGCCAGCCAAGGTTGAAGACCTAAGGAAGCTTGGGGTCGAGATTGTCTCCCATTTTGATTGTATTATGGTTGTTTAGAACTTTTATTTCCTTGTTGGACATGGAAGCTTTATTTTCAAAAACAATTATGTTGTAATTGAATATTTGGGGAGTTGGTTTTCAACCCAAGTCACTCGGTTTGTGGAAACTTTTATTGTTCTTTAAACTTGTCATTATACACCACTGCACTAATAACATAAATTGTTACGACTCAAATTGATCTTATTAGCATTATGATGATTGAATCATTGTAATAAGTTCAAAAGCTAAGAATTCGATTCTCACTTTGAAAGATAAATTGTTAAGTCAAATTGAGTTAGTGAACTCAAAGTAAGGAATCTACCAAAACCAACTGGCCACACCACTTATAAAGATAGTAAATGATATGAATATGAGTCCACCTCTTTAGCTTATAAAACTAGTCTATCTCAAAGCTATGATTCGATGTCTTTACAATAAAGTCTTTAATAGATCACTTAAAGTCATGTTGTGATACTTCTACCTCCCTCACGAGCATGAGTAGAAAATTGTGTTGTGGCTCATAAGGCTATCTTTAAAGAAAATAGTTGTATTTTTCTAAAGATAGAGTGGGAGAAAATAAGCCACAACGTAAAACTAGTTAGAAACTAGTGAGGAAACCAAAAGAAAATGTTCTTAGGTTAGACTCAAAACTAGTGAAGAGATCAAAAGAAAGTGTACTTAGGTAAATCCTTAGACTAGTGACGAGACCAAAAGAAAATGTTCTTGATATAATAAGATTATGATCTATGAAGTGGAAGTACCTAAAATTTTTAAAATTTGATTTTCTAACATAAGAGACTTATGAAACTAAATGGAATCTATGCAAAGGAATGATATATTTGGAGCTTTCCAATAATAAATCATTCTATAGACATGAAGATGTTTTATTTGGAGGTGTCCAATTATAGTTGCATGGATAGACTTGAAAATGTCTGCAAAAGCTAAGTTAATACGCAACTATGCTTAGATCCAAGTCATCAGTAAAATACCTCATAGTAGGTGTGTACAAGATACACAACAAAACCACATGTCCAAATAGGGATTTGGAATGGGATGTGTACATGACACAAGCCTATGGTACCTACCAAGAAGTTATGATGATCTTTTCTATTATGAGATATAAGAAGAGTTTCACTCGAATTGTCGAAAAGTCATGTATAGACGTGAAGTTCAGTGGGAGTTAAAGTCATGTAAAGATATGAAGTTCAGAAGAAGTTAAAATCATGTAAGGACATGAAGTTCAGTGGGAGAAGTTGCCATCCACCTAAATGACGTATCACTCATTGTGAATGACGTATTCATATTACCTTTTTGAAAGGAGTGGTTGGATTTTAATGCTGGATGAAAGAGGGCAACATGTACACTAAAATCAAAATCTATTGTGGAATAGAAGATTTTAGCTTGGCATTTAGAAAAGTGATATCGATAATATCCTTTGCAGCAGGAGCTGGGGCACAGGGCAGGGCAGAACTCAACACTAGGGACAAGGGGCAGGCCAAGGGGGATCAAGGGGTAAGCATTGCTACCCAAGGGGAGGTCTACATGGGTATCCAGGGGTCAATCTGGGGGCAAGGGATGGGTAACAAAAAGGGAAGCTGCAAGCTGAGCAATGTTGGCCAGGACACGAGCCAAGACACGAGCCAAGACACGAGCCAAGCAAGCCAAAAACAAGCCCACCAACACCCAACCACAAAAACACAAAAACAGCCTACAACAGTCACTTGGGGAGGGCATAACTACCACCACACTTTGAACCACCAGCTACCACCAAGCCCAGCTAAAACCTTACCCACCTAGGTCCAAAAAAGTCCTAGGGAACCAGTTCCAAAACACAACACAACTACCCTAAAAATCCAAATCAAAACAGCCTACCCAAAGCATAAAGCATAAAGCAGTCTTTCCATTTCTAGCTAAAAACTGAAAGACTATCTCCAAAAGTCTTTCCTTGTCTTCCCTACTATTAGAACTACTGCAGAAGAAGGTCAATGAGCATTAATGAGCTTCGTCCACAAACTTCAAGCCAACTCCAAGCAACAAAACACAACCTGGAGCATGTCACTGTCATATGTCTGCATTTGTCTGTTTTCAGTTTTCTTTTGTATTTTCAATCTGAAATTGTAGCCAGTAACTTGTCACGTTTATGTAGATTAATCCTGGCCCTTAGATGTTATTCTAGGGTTGTATTAGATCAAGCATTGAGGCCTATATAAGGACCCATGCTCTTTTGTATAAGGCAGTTGATTATTGAATGAAAAAACTTGAGCATTGTTCTCATTTCCAAAATCTTTCCAACTTGTGCTTTGCCTTAGTTGAAAGTCAGGCCTGATAACATCCTGTGCTAGGCTGTGGTTGTTGATCTAAGTCTGTGGCAAGTTAGATATCCCTGTGCATAGACTGTGGGGTGTTTGCTTGTTGTTTAGTTCAAGTCTGCTTACCTGTGCTTGGCTGTGGTAAGGAGTCTTAGCTAGTCTAGTTTGTTGTTTGATTCCCTGTGTTGAGCTATGGGAGTTGAGTAACATCCATATCCAGTGCTAGATAGGAGTCTAGGGTCCAATTCCTAACACACCCCTATAATATCACTGCATCCTTAATCTATTTCAACAACTTAAATAGGTTATTCATGTTGATGAAAGTGTGATCACTATGAAAAGGTCATAGTCATCAACTGAACCTAAGAGTTGTTCATCACATGAGTACTAATGTTTTCGCCATTAGGCCAATCATGTATGACATTACATGTACGCACCTAAATGAATTGTATGCTGGGAGCATGACAAGCCTATAACAAATCAATTAACATGAGGGTCATTGGATAGCCTACAAGAACATCCATAGGGTTCTTAAGGATAACTAGGGAATCATTCTTGTGTTTGGTAGAGAAAATTTGGATATGTGGTAAGGGTTACACAAACCCAAATTTCCAAACTTATAAGGATTTATCGAAATCCTAGGCGTACTTTTGTTATACAAGAAGCGAATAACTAAATAGATGATTGAAGAGTCGATCATTAGAAATTCTACAAATAAAAACTAGTACATTATGATGAGGATAAGGTGACTTACAAGGAACTAATGGTAGATCCTTTCACCTAAATACCTATAAGTTATCATGATAACGAGTGGTAGCTTCTTTCAAGTTAAAGAGCCCAACACAAGATAGAGATATAGACATGTACGTAGATGAATTCATGTTATTAGGAATAACGTTGGATGGAAGGAAAAAGCAATTCACAAGGTTGGAATAAATGAATACATGGTATATTCATTACCCAAGCCTTTATTGCATTTAATAAGATCGTCATGAATTGTCATGGACGAAATAAACTTTAGAATATATGATATGAAGCAATAACATTGTGTTGATTGTTCATATATGATAATCACATTTATCATTTGAGTTTCTAAAATTCGTTTTTGTGCTTTGTTATATCCAAATGGGTTCTAGAGAATATATTGAACCCCATTAAAGTGGACTGGATTAACATAGCATTTGTCCCTAGTTGCTTATATGAGGTGACGTCTCCAAATGACTAGAATGTGATGCGCTTTATGGAAAGTTCAAGTGCCATAGGGTCATAAGGGATGACCAGTCGATCACATAGACAGACTGTAAGGGACAATCTGCCGGGCAATATCGATTAAAACTAAGGCCGTACAAGGATTAAATTACTTAATTCAAAATTACATAAACCAAATTAACATTCATAAATAAAAATGCAGCATAATAATATGTATAAAACATGCTCATATTAATGCCAAATCGCCCTATTTAAAGGTTTATATCGTATATAACTCGGTTTTACGGAAATGTGTGATAATAACACTTTAAAATCACTAAACAATACTTAAATCATATTTAAGTCCAAGTTAATTATCCCAACTTATTTAGGACTAAAAAATTAGTCATCACTTAATTTTTGACAATAATTCAACTTGTTGATATATAATTGCTCAAAATTAGACTTTAAAATCATATTTTAATCAAATAAATCCAAATTTAGTTAATTTTAAATTTTTGCACATTCTGGAACATTTCCATGACACTCATAGTATCAAAAATCATGGTTAAAAATTTCGAATCATTTTTGAGAAAAAATGGTTGCGCTTTATTGGTTTTATCAAATAAAATACATAAAGCATGCAAAAATTAATCATATTAAATTTTCAATTTTAGATCTGAAATGTGTGGCATTTAAGAAACTAGGAACAATTTTCTCATGACATGAAACTTATTTTACCTATATTTGTTAAATAAGTCAGTATTTATCCCATTTTTACATTAAAAATTCATACATCATGCTAGACAAATTACATCTGTCTGAAATTTTCCAGTCTGAAAGGAAAACATTCATGTGACAATATACTAAAATTTCACGGTCAGATTCAAAGCGGAAGTGTTTTTAACCATTTGACCTTCATTTATATCATTTTATCATATAAATATCATAAATTATGAGAAATAAGTCCACTTTACACGAAATTTTACATACAGTAAGTAAAATGCATGTGTGATATTGTGTAAAATTTTCACGGTAAGAAGAGAAGTGTAACTATATTTAGCATTTTAAACATCATTTTACTCATTAAAATGTAATAAAAATACTAAAAATCATATTTGAACAATATAAATTTGCATAAATCATCAACATGACCTAAAATAATATTAGGACCAGAATATATTGACATGCAAATGACTTTGTGATTTTATCTTATAAAACACAAATTACTAGTTTTCATGAACTTATATTAACTCGAAAAAACTATAAATCGATTATGCATGCAACAACAAAATCTCTGATACCACTTGTAAGTTTCTTAAACTCGATATTAGACATTTTCTAATATCATTTAGCAATTAGTTTACTCATTAAACTAAAGGATCTTATGCATGCATAACTAAATACAAAGATGAAACAATTTCCTTACATTGATTATGAATAAATGGGCACAATATTTGAACTCCTTTAAAATATTGTTCTTGAGCTAGTATGATATGGATGATCTCCAAGTTATTAGTATAAGAACACTCCTCTAAGTTGCACCCAAGACTACCCTTAATCTCTACAAAATACTACATTAGTATAAAATGTAGCAACCCTTTAAAAATTATCTAATAACTCTTAATACTACACTAGTATATTATTAGAGAATATGAACTAAGAATTTTAGTGAAAACTTCTTAAGTTTTAGAGTAAGAAAGTAAATGAGAGAGAAGTAGAGATTGCATGCAAAATAAAATAAGATGATGTGAGTTATATAAGAGGAAACTTGTCCTCTTTGTCTTGATCACATGGACCGGCCACATCCACACCACATGGGTGGGTGTTGTCCCTTTCATTTTGTTCTTAACAATGCATAAGGTTGAGTGTTGATAATAATTTAGTGTATGATTGTGTCTAATTCTCAATTAGAATAATACACAAAAACTAATCGCCCTAAAACACACTACAAAACCGGTGCACCCTTTTAATATGGATGTCCATTTTATTTTTGCATTTTGTCATTTGTCACATATGTGACATGTGACATGTAACATGTAATTTAGCTTATAAATGTGCATTTAACCAATTTAAATGCAATTTCATAACAAATAATTAGACTTAACTTTTTAAGTCACATTTTATAATTACATGTAAATAAAATAGGTCATCTCATATTTGGTTAATATATCTACACCAATTTGTAATTATAATCAACCAATTTGGCTTATTTCAAATGTTTCATAAACATAATCCATTCTTAGTAAAATAACGATTAAATTACTAAAATGTATCTTATTTAATCATATTACAATAAGATATTATTCTCACTAATATAAACTTAGTTCAATTTAAGGGATTAATTAATTTGTATCGATATATAATTAATTAATGTATAGAGGATTGTCCTGTAGGTGTGACCTCAAGGGATCAACTGATCACCACCGTCATACGACAGGAACGTCAAACTCAATTGAGCCAATCCTTAGCGATTTATGTTGACCAGTTGACAATAATATTCATCATCTCTTTTGTATTCTAATTATTGAGATTTAATTATGTGATCGCACTATTGTTGAAGACACTCACTGCAACACTTCCAGGCCTGACTCTTAACTACAACTAATGCACAAGTTTAAAAGATTTGGAAATGAGAAGAATTCTCAGGTTTTTTTCATTCAATAATAATATGTTTTCTCAAATAGAGCAAGGGTCCTTATATAGGCCTCATGTTGTCTAATACAAACCCTAGAATCTCATCTAAGGGCCAAGATTAACATTAGGATGCAAACAAAGTACTAGCTATATCATACAGACTGAAATAATAAGATAAATAACTAAAACAGACAAAATGATGCAGGCATTTGACATTGATGTGCTTCAACTTGATTTGTTGTTGAGCTTTGGCTTGGAGCTTGTGGACGAGCTACATTAATGCTCCCTTGACCTTCTTCTGCTTTGCTCCTACGAGTAGGTAAGACAACCAAAAGACCTTTGGAGATGGTCTCTCAATGTCTAACCAGAAATGGCAAAGTTACTTTATGCTATATGCTTTTCCTGCAAACTGGTTTTGATTTGGATTTTTGGGATGGTTGGGGTGTGAACTCGACCTGGTTCCCTAGAACTTTTTTGGACTTAGATGAGTGAGGTTTTAGCTGGCCATGGTGGTAACTGGTGGTTCAAAGTGTGTTGGAAGTTATGGCCTCCCCAAGTGTCTCCAGTTGAAATGGCATGTAGGGCATTGTCATGGCTTTGGTGGTTCTTTCCCTGGCTAGCAATGACCTTGTCTTGGCTAGCAATGTCCTCCCCTCTGGCCTTGTCTTGGCTAGAAATGTCATTCTCACTGGCTGCCCCCTGGCTACTCATGCCTCGACCCCTGGCTTGCCCACTGCCTATTCCCTGGCTATCCATGACCATCCCTGAGCTACCCATGGCTTGCCCTCTGTTCCCCACATTGATAGCACTGCCCTTCCTCTCAGCTCCTGCTTCAAATCCTCTAACCGCTTACTCCGAATGTCATCATATAATCCCAGCTCGATCTTCAAATCACTAGTAGCTACTCCTTTTCGAATCACATGAATTCCCATATTCGCCACTTCGTCCTTTAACCGCATCAAAGACATCGCGATGCATAAAGAATGGACACTATTCCAGCTCAAAGCATCAGCAATTACATTAGCGTTACCCTCATGATTGAAGATCTCCATGTCGTAGTCGCCAATCAAATCCATCCACTGCCGCTGCCTCATGTTCAACTCCTTATGGGTGTACATGTACTTCAAACTCATGTGGTCTGAAAAAGACTTAAAAGTAGCCCCATAAATATAATGCCTCCAAATATTCAACGCGAACATCACATCCCCAATTCCTAGTCATGAGTAGGATAATTTTCTTCATAAGTCTTCAACTGCCTCGAAGCATAGGCTATCACCTTCCCATTCTGCATAAGAGCACACCCCAACCCACACTTCCATGCATCAGTATACACCTAAAAATTATCACTCCCAACTTCAAAGTCACATGTTTCAATTCATGGTAATCAATGCACAAATATAAACTACTATCCTTCTACTTCACAAACAACACCGGCGCTTCCCACGGTGAAACACTTGGTCTAATGTACCCCTTGTCTAGCAACTCATTCAACTGTTTCTTCAGCTCCTCAAGCTCCTTCGGTCCCATGTGATAAGGGGCCTTAGAAATTGGTCCCGTACACGGCTTCAATTCCAAGCTGAAATCAATATCCCTCTTTGGAGGTAATCCCGGTATCTCATCCGGAAATACATCCACGAACTCATTCACCACCTCAATCTGGTATGCTGCTGGCTCCTCTATGTTGGTATCCCTCACATGGCACAAAATCATCGGGTAGCCCTTTCTCAGGTACGTCTTCAAGGTATTCGCCGCAATCAACGTCACCTCATGCTTCACAACAAACCTACGGTACGACACTCTAACTCCCTTAGGACCCCTAAAAGACACTTTCTTTTGATGGCAATCTATATTTGCTTTGTATTTCCCCAACCAATCTGTAGCAAGAGCTAGGGGCAAAGATCCTTCATTTTATATGCTAAAAGAAAGTTTCATGAGACTATGCAAAGCAATGACAAAATTGTCCGCAACTCAAGAGGAAAATGAACCAAATTCCGGAAAAATAAGCCAAGCATTCAAGTTCAGGAAACCTGAACTGATCCTAGAGTATCAACAGAATTGGGCTAATTTCAAACGCTCATATCTTGAGTTATACATGGTGAAATTTTTTGTTCTAAACATAAATCAATTCTTAAAGAAGTGATATTTCATATGACTTTGGAATCAACAAGTTTCAACAAGAAGAATTTTCACATGAAAGCTTCAAAGACTGTCACGCAGGAATGTTGTTCAGTTTTTCAGAAATGACCTGGCAGCATTAAAACTTGAATAACTCAAGCTTTACTGGATGTTTAAGGTTGATTATTTTTGGAGGTGCAAGCTAACCTCATTAGCTTTCATTTGGTATATGTTGGTTACTTTTAACCAACCTTAGCTGAGAGCTATGAGTTTTCAAAGTCACTGCTGTTGCAGAGGAAGAATGCCGAACATTCAGAATTGACCTGTTGTCACTCATACTCAAATATCTGGAGTTCTAGGCCATTTCTATGGTTGATTCTTTTTGTAGATTAACACTAACATCCTTAGCTTTCATTTGAGTCAATATGGGCATTTTTTAAAACCCGAGTTAAGAGCTATGATTGTTTGAAGATCCTTCTGCTACACAAGAACACTAATGAAGATTCACTTCTGACCTGTACTTACTCAAAGGCTTATACCTGACGTTTTAGAAACTGTTTTTGAATGATTCCAATTTTAGGATACAGCTAACTCATCTAGATTCATTTTGGCTACTTATGGGCCTTCTAATTCTTAATGAGCATGAAGTTATGCTATCTGCAAGAGGGTACTGTTTTGCTGGAAATCATGAAATGATCCGTCATCACTAAAATCTGAATAACTCAAAATTGGATAGATATTTTTGGTTGATTCTTTTTGGAGGTGAAATCTAACTTCATTATATTTCATTTGAGTCATCATGGGAATTGTTACTCAACTTCATGTACAAAATACGATTTTTTAAAATTCCTTCTACTGCACAGAAAAACTGATGAACATTCAGTTTTTACCTGAACTTACTCAAAGCCTATAACTGAAGATCGAGGATCTTTTTTTGCATGATTCCAACTGAAGGAGGAATCTAACTCATATAGCTTAGATTTGGATACTCATGGGTCTCTTAATTCTATATGTGTAGAAAATGAGAGCGTCTGTAAGATGCCCCTGAATTCTGAAATGCTATTGCACAATTGTCAGTGACCTACGAGTACTCAAACCTCTAAATCCACAGTTCAAGACATCATTTGGGTTTGATTCTTTTTTGACATGAAAGCTAATATATATAGATTTAAAATTAGATATCATGGGCATTGTAAATCATCCTATGACAACGTCAAATAATGTCGTGTCTAGTAGTAACTTTTAGAGTCTTTCGTTCTACTTTTTACGGGTCATTAGCTTTGTTTTACATTAATTTTAGTTTTTGTAATAGTGTTAGTATTTAGTATTTTAAGTCAAATTTAAGAGTCAAATCCCGAAAGTCAATAAAAGTCAAACCCGAAAACCCGAGACCCAAAAACCCGGAACTTGAAGTGGGCTAGTAAGGAATCATCAAGGTTTGAAGACCAAGCCAAATGGGTCAATGGAAGTCAAGGTGGGGTCAAATAATCATGGGGTCAACGAAAGTCAAGAAGAAAATCAAGGCAAAAATCTGGCAGTGCTCGACGCAGCCTGCGTCGTAGGACGCAGCCTGCGTCATCTCTCAGCACGGGTTTTCTTCCTTTTCTCGTCTTGTCTTTTGGAAGCCCATCTTTCAAGGCCCCTAGGTTTGCGGACCAAGGGTATAAAAGAAGATTTCTGAAGAGAGGCAAGGGCATGAAGCATTCACCATACAACATCATATTTTCCTTAGCATTTCTCTCTTTTTGTTCTTCAAGTTTGGCTTTTGTAATGGGTTTTTCCTTAGAAATTGGTTGTATTATGAAGACTATGGGTAGCTAATCTCCTTTTGCTTAGTGTAATTTGAACAAGTTCTTCCCTTTTAGCATTGTAAGACTTTTTAATCCTTCCTTCTCTATTTAATTTCATCTTCCTTTGTTTGATTTTCATTATTGAATGAATTGTTGTTAAGACCAACCATCTTAGTAATTGTTTGTTTGATTAAATTGCATTGTCTTGATGAATTTGGTTGATTTGTCTTGATATTTGTTGATGCAACTTGAAAGATTGTAACTTTGGTTTAAAAGTTAGAATCTTTTGAGTGGAATTTGGTTTATTATGTATTTAGAACATGGTTTAATGTTTTAGTTCATAAATCTAGCATGCTTCTTTGGTTTGTGCTTAAAGCTTGCATCTTTATTTATGCTTATGGTTTAATAAGTATGGGTTTAGTTGTATTGAGTCATTTATGGATGGTTTAATTCATGGTGGCTAATTCTTTGAAGTTTGCAATAGATAAATAGAGAAGGGAGGAAAGGAGGGATCTTTACTTTGTTAATTGTGGGGGAACTTGGGATAATTGCACTAAGTTGTTTTTCCTTATTTGAATCTTTGATTATTTAGTTGTTATTGGTGATTCTAGGATTGATAATCTTTTCTCATGAAAAACTTTCTCCCTATTTGTTATCTACATGTTTACCATTGTGAATATCATAGTTTGTAAGTAATTCTAGTCTTTGTTTCAATTAGTGTTTAATTTGTGGTTAGATTTATTAATTTGTTTAATCGGTTTTTAGCAAGAGTCTAGATTAGATTATTAGCATTCACCGCCTTCTCTTGGGTTCGATCCTTGTCTTACCCTTACTACCCTTTACTTAGGATAGTTTGAGTATAGGTTTGGTTTTATAAATTGTTATTTGGCATAGCTAGTTTCCGGAATTAACGACCCCGAAAATAAGCTCGTCAAATTTGGCGCCGTTGCCGGGGAAGGCAATTTAGCTAATTTATCAAATTGAAACTCTTGTTAGCGTCATAATTTGTTTAGATTGTTTTTCAAATATTTCTTTTTGTATTGTTTGAAGGTTACTTGGGTTTGAAGTTACTAATTGTGTTGTGGAGTTGTTTTTAAAAGTTTATGCCTAGGTCACAAGAAGGATTTGGTGACCAAGACATTGACCCGGCCTCAAGTAGCATTTCCAATTGGTTGTTTTCGAACCCCCTCTATAGGAGACCCTTTTGGAGGGAGCCTAGTGAAGAGGAGTTTGAGAACAATATTTTTCAAGAACCACAAGAACAAGTGTTTGTGTCACCACCTAGTCACCTCCTAGGAGACCACCACCCTTGAACATCATCTACCCACCCGAAATGGAAGATAATAGAACTATTGGTGAGATCCGGGCAAGAAACTATGAAGAGCAACCGTTGTGTATCGCATACCCTCCCATGGGGGATGTAAATTTCGAGCTAAAGGGGTTCTTTGTTCATAATTTGCCAAGATTTCATGGAATGGTGGGGAATGATCCCAATAGGCACTTGGCCGAATTTCACATGATATGCCAAGGGGCCATCCCTCAAGGAGTGACCGAAGACCAATTTAAGCTTAGGGCATTTCCATTCTCTCTACAAGATGCCGCTAAGGAGTGGTTATTTTGTCTTCCGGCCCATTCCGTCAATACTTGGGTGGGTTTGAAGAAGAAATTTCTTGAGAAATACTACCCGGATTCAAGGCATAACCATTCAAAGAAGCTCATCACTACCATTGAGCAAGACATGGGGGAAACTCTCTATGACTATTGGGAGCGATTCAAAAGCCTCGTGGCAAGGTGCCCTTATCATGGGATGTCGGGGGATGATCTATTGACGGCCTTCAATGAAGGATTATGCCAAAATGACCAACGGATGATTATAGCCGCCACCGGAGGTGGTATTGATACACTTAATGTGGCCGAGGCCAACAACATTATTGAGAAGTTGGCTATGAATACAAGAAGCTACGGGAGGAAGAATGAAAGGGGAGGAAGCTCTAGAAATGTATCTTCCATGGAAGATTCTCATGCCTCTCAAAATCACAAACTCATGCAAGAGATGGGTGAACTCAAAAGCTTGGTATCCAACTTGGTTGTCAACAAAGGTAGTTCATTTTCTCAACACCCCGAACCGCTTGAATGTTCTTATTGTGGAGGTGACCATGCTACAAATACTTGTTACATCATGATTGAGCAAGGAGCCACCATGGAGAGTGTCAATGCCATGGGGTATGGGAATTACAATGCTAGAAACCCAAGTGGTGGAGGGATGTATAACCAAGTGGGAAATCGTGATCTTTTGGGGTGGGGAGGAGACAAGTCAAAGAGTTTTGAAAATGGTCAATTCAATCACTTGAGAGCCCAAAATCCAACCCAAAACCGAAACACAAATTTCAACCAAAACCCCCAAAGAAATTTCAACAACAACAACCCAAGACCCAACAACTCAAATTTTCCAAATAATTCTCAATCCCAAAGACAACCAAACCAAAACCCAAATCAAGGGAATTCTTCTTCTCAAGGGAACTTGAGTGACATCTTGCAAACACTTCTTGCCAATCAAGAGAAGGATAGGGAGGAAGCAAGGAGGGATAGAGAGGAAGCAAGGAAGGATAGGGAGGCTAACAACCTTAGGGTGAACAACTTGGAAACCCAACTATCCCAAATGGCCTCAAATTTGTCAAAATCCCAAGCCTCAAGCTCCACAAGATTCCCATCTCAAACCATTCCCCCACCAAGGGAAAATGCTAGTGCCATGACATTGAGGGGAGGCAAAGAGTTGGAAGTAACCCCCTTGGCAAAGGAAAGGAAAAGATGAAGAATATTGAGATGGAAACCATTGAGATTGAAGACCAAGGAGAATTGGTGGTTGGTCAAGAAGAGATATTGAGAAATGAAAAAGGGGCATCCAAAAGCATGGACCCAAAGGGAGAAAATTCAAGGAAGAGCAAGGACACTATTGAAGATGATGAAGTGGAGGAGTACATACCGGAAGTCCCATTTCCTAGTGCTTTGATATGCACAAGGAAATATGCCAAGGAGAATGACTTATATGAGACTTTCCGGAAATGTGAGGTTAACATTCCTCTCCTTAACTTGTTGAATAGTGTCCCTAGGTATGCAAAGTTTTTGAAAGAACTTTGCACACCTAGGAGAAATCCAAAGAAGGGAACCCATAAGGTTAGGGTGAGTGAACATGTGTCGGCCATTTTCAAACAAAATTTACCAAAGAAATGTGGAGACCCGGGCATGTTCACTATTCCTTGCACTATTGGGGGAAAGAGTTTTAAACGTGCCATGCTAGACTTAGGGGCTTCTATAAATGTCATGCCTCTATCTATTTATGAGACCCTAGGTTTAGGACCTTTGTCTAAGACCGGGGTAGTCATTCAACTTGCCGATAGGTCTAGTGTTTACCCCAAGGGCATGGTAGAGGATGTACTAGTGGAAGTCGATAATCTTGTCTTTCCGGCGGATTTCTACGTCTTAGATATGGAATCTAGCTCTAGTGCCACCCCTCTCCTTCTTGGTAGGCCGTTTATGAAAACTTCAAATACCAAGATCGATGTTTCAAACGGGTGCTTGACTATGGAATTTGAAGGAAAAAGGTTAACTTACAATATATATGACTCCATGAGGCACCCGAGTGACCATCAATCTTGTTTCTTCTTGGATATCTTTGAGCCATTAGTGAATCAAATGTATAAACTTTGTGATAGAGACCCACTCGAGGTAGCTTTAACTAACACCATGGAAGAGGAAGGTTTGCGCTTGTTGTTGGCTTTTGATGTGCAGGAATGTCTTGAGGAATTGGAGAAGGAAGAGCCAATAGAAACATATGAGGAGATCAACGTCATAGAGATGCTGAAAACAGGGCAAGGCAGTGCTCGACGCAGCCTGCGTCACACGACGCAGCCTGCGTCGGACGACGCAGCCTGCACTGTGCGTCCTGCACTGGCAAACCTATCCGAGTTGTTTGCTTTGAGTATTCCACTCCACAAGCCCCTCCCTTCCATTATCCAACCTCCTAAGGTCTAGTTGAAGACCCTCCCAAGCCATTTAAAGTACATCTTTCTAGGGGACAAGAACACCCTCCACTTATCATTTCAAGCACACTCACCGAGGACCAAGAAGGCAAATTGGTATCACTACTTGAAAAGCATAAGGAAACATTTGGGTGGAGCATAGCGGACCTAAAAGGGATAAGCCCGGTGACTTGCATGCACAAGATACGACTTGAAGTGGATGCCAAACCGGTCCGACAACCCCAAAGGAGGCTCAATCCACCCATGGCGGAGGTAGTGCAAGAAGAGGTAATTAAGCTATTGCAAATGGGTATCATTTTCCCTATTTCCGACTCTCGTTGGGTTAGCCCAACTCAAGTCGTACCCAAAAAGGGAGGAGTGACGGTAGTCAAGAATGCACAAGGAGACTTGGTCTCCACCCGACCCCAAACCGGTTGGAGAGTGTGTATTGACTACCGCCGCTTGAATGCGGTAACATTGAAAGACCATTTCCCGCTACCATTTATTGATCAAATGTTAGAAAGATTAGCGGGGAAAGCTTTCTATTGTTTCCTTGACGGTTACTCGGGGTATTTTCAAATCCCAATTGCACCCGAGGACCAAGTCAAGACCACATTCACTTGCCCATTTGGTACATTTGCTTATCGTCGTATGCCCTTTGGTTTGTGTAATGCGCCGGGGACTTTTCAACGGTGCATGTTGAGTATTTTCTCCGACTATGTAGAACGAATCATAGAAGTATTCATGGACGATTTCACCGTCCATGGGGACTCCTATGATGCATGTCTAAAACACCTTGCTCTTGTCTTAGAGCGATGCCAAGAGTCCCATCTCATTTTAAATTCCAAAAAATGTCATTTCATGGTGACTAGTGGCATCGTTTTGGGACATGTAGTGTCGGAAAGGGGGGTTGAGGTGGATAAGGCTAAGGTTGACATCATAAAAACTTTACCTTATCCCTCTAACACCCGAGACATTAGGTCTTTTCTAGGACATGCCGGTTTCTACCGGAGATTTATTAAGGATTTTTCCAAGATTGCTAACCCTTTATGCAAGCTTTTGCACAAGGAAGCGGAATTTGTTTTTGATGACAAATGTAGGAAAGCATTCAATGACTTGAAGGAGAGATTGGTCACCGCACCAATTATTCAAGCACCACGATGGGATCTTCCATTTGAAATCATGACCGATGCAAGTGACTATGCATTGGGAGTGGTTTTGGGTCAAAAGAGTGACAAGGGACCCCATGTGATCCAATATGCTTCTACCCTCTTGAATGATGCTCAAAAGCACTATTCCACGACGGAGAAGGAATTCCTTGGTGTGATTTATGCTCTAGAAAAATTCCGGTCTTATCTCTTGGGCACAAAGGTGATCATCTACACCGATCATGCCGCCATTAGATACCTTGTGGCAAAGAAGGATGCAAAGCCAAGGTTGTTGAGATGGATTCTTCTTCTAAGTGAGTTTGATGTGGAAATAAAAGACAAGAAATGGGTGAAGAATGTGGTGGCGGATCATTTGAGCCGGCTAAACCATGAAGGAAGACCATCATGCCCTCTTGATGAGGTTGAAGGAGGTCTCCCTCATGAGTCACTTTATGCTATACAAGTGGAAGAGCCATGGTATGCTACCATGGTCAACTATTTGGTGACAAAGCGGCTTCCAAGCCATTTCTCTTCTCATCAAAAGAGCAAGGTCAAGTCCGATGCCAAATACTATACTTGGGATGATCCTTACTTGTGGAAATTTTGTCAACATCAACTTGTGAGAAGATGTGTGCCCGAGAGTGAAATTCCTTCCATCCTACATCATTGTCATGACTATGCTTGTGGAGGGCATTTTGGGCCACAAAGAACCGCTAGAAAAGTGCTTGAATGCGGTTTCTTGTGGCCAAGTCTTTTCAAAGATGCCCACAAATTTGTAAAAACTTGTGACCGATGTCAAAGGGTGGGGAATTTGACAAAGAGGAATGAGATGCCACAACAACCTCTTCTTTATTGTGAGATCTTTGATGTGTGGGGAATTGATTTTATGGGTCCTTTTCCACATTCCGGTGGTTATCTATACATCCTCTTGGCGGTGGACTATGTATCAAAATGGGTCGAAGCCATTCCTACCCGCACCGATGATGCCAAGGTAGTAGCCATTTTCATTCAAGAGAACATATTCTCTCGGTTTGGCTTTCCAAGGGCTATCATTAGTGATAGGGGGACCCATTTTTGCAACAAAGTGATTGGAGGCCTTCTCAAACGATATGGGGTGAATCATAAAATTTCCACGGCCTACCACCCACAAACAAACGGGCAAGCCGAACTCTCAAACCGTGAAATTAAAGGAATACTTGAAAAAAACGGTGAATCCGGATAGAAAGGATTGGAGTAAGAGGCTAGTTGATGCATTGTGGGCATATAGGACCGCTTTCAAGACCCCCATTGGCATGTCCCCATTCCGCCTCATCTATGGCAAGGTTTGCCACCTCCCCGTAGAGGTTGAGCACAAAGCCTATTGGGCTATCAAATCTTTCAATCACAACCAAGATGAGAGCGGTATGCACCGGAAGCTTCAATTACAAGAACTTGAAGAAATTCGCCAAGATGCTTATGAAAACTCTTCCATCTACAAAGAGAAAACAAGAAGATGGCATGAGGGGATGATAAACCGTAGAGTTTTCAAGGAAGGTGATAAAGTTCTTGTGTTCCAAAACCGGTTTAAGCTCTTTCCGGGCAAGTTGAGGTCAAGATGGTTTGGACCTTACACCGTCAAGTAAGTGTTTACCCATGGGGCAATTTAAGTGGAGGGGTCCGGGGATGGAAAGCTCCTCAAAGTGAATGGCCACCGTCTCAAGCACTACTTCCAAGGATGTGCCCGGGAGGGGGAAGAAGAGGTCTTGCTTGAAGACCCCATTTATCAAAGTTGAAAAGCTTGAAATAGCTAAGTCGAGCCATCGACTCTAAATAAACGGCAAAACATGTACATACTCCATCCTTGTGAATATTTCTTTGAAGTTTCTTTGTTAAATCTTAGCATTTAAGTTGTTTTAAGTTAGTTACACATTGCATCAAACAAAATTTTTTGAAGTTACTAACGGTTTTGTGAAGTTTTGCGAGTTTTTGGCCGCCTCGGGATGCGTGCCACGGATAAAAAGTTCGAGAATCGATGGAATTTAGATATTGGAGGTTATTATGGACCATTGAAGTGAATTTGCAAGTAGGGAGGTGTTTGGATCACTTAGCAAAAGTTTTGCTAAGTGAAAAAGGAAGAACCATCCGGCAGTGAAGGACGCAGCCTGCGTCGTAGGACGCAGCCTGCGTCGTAGGACGCAGCCTGCGTCGAGCGCAGATTTCGTTTTATGCTTTAGCCTTTGCCCGTGTTCTTCATAAAACAAAAACCCCAACACCCTTCTTTGTTTTTCACGACAAACACACTCAAACAACCCCCAATCCCTCAAAAATCCATCTTTCTCACTCAAATCTTCCAAAACCTTCATCAAAATCAATCCCAATCTTCATCCTAATCACTATTCTACACTCAATAACCCCAAAATCAGTCTCACTCACCCTAAAACTCAGAAAATCCGTCTTAAACAACCCTAATTTTTTTCCCTAAAATTCGTTTTTCGGGTCTTTTGCTGGGTTTTTAAGGCTAATTGTCGGATTCCTACCTACTTCTAATCATCAAGGCACTTGAATTTTGTGGAAAAACAAAGGTATAACTTCATACTCGACTTTTTCATCAATCTTCAAGTTTTTGCTCGAATTAGGCTAGTTTTAGTCTTAGGTTGAGTTCCCCTTTCCCCTTGCTTGATTGTGTAGTTAGGATTGGATAAAGTTTTCTGAGTAAGGAAAAGAAATTCAACAAACACTAGCTTTTTGAGGTGTAGAAATTGTTGCACACCAAGTGTTTGTTGAATTGCTTGAGTGAAAAATCTTTCGAGTGATTGCTTCTTGTTGTTGTAGTGTGTTGTTTGTTACATTTTGCAGAAATGGCACCAAAGATCTCTAAGTTGTTTTGCAAAGGGAAAAATAAGAGGGCCGCGGTGAGTGAGCCCGACACCGAGGTTGAAACGGTGTTCATGGGCTATGAGAGGATGCAAGCTCAACATAAGAAAATTTGGGATCAAATATCCACTCACCCTCTTGTAGCAACCAAATTCTTTTGCCCAACCACCCTCCATGCCTTAGGCATGTTCAATCTGACAAGGGACATGCTAGCTAAAGTAGGGCTAGAGGCTTATCTCGAGCCAAACTCCTGGGATTACACCTCTAGGAGTTTTGCATACGAGTTTCTAGCCACCTTGTCGGAATTGGATGTGCCCGAAGGTGAGGAGAAAGCCTACCGCTTCCGATTGAATCAAACTTGGCATAATGCCACACCTTCCGAAATCCGTCAAATCCTAAAAATTACCAAGCAACCCGTAGACATTAGGTGCCCAAGGGGCAAAATGCACCAAATGTGGGGAAACATTGCCGATGACCATGGCCCGTCTAAGGATGCCAAACTGTCAGCCATCACCCACCCCGTACTCCGCCTAATTACTAGGTTCCTTACCACCATTTTCAACTCCGCGGGAGAACCCACCAAGGTGCCGGAGAAGATCCGGCTTTGTTTGTGGACTATGCTGCCGGAGGGGGTAGGGATCCCGGATTGGGCCGATTTCTTTTTGAGAGCTTGCATCAAGCATAGGCAAAAATCGGCAAGGGCAAGCATCCATTGTGGGGGGGTGATTTCTTTCTTGGTAAGGCATTATGAGGGGGGCATTCCTAATGGTCAAGCGGTGAACATATGTAGGGGTTTGACGAGGTACAACCGTCTTGGGCTAGAAGAAGTTCACATGTTTAAGACTAGCAAGGAGCAACCCTTAAAAGGGTTTTTGTTGGGAAGTGACGGGCTAAG
>JAIUZE010070420.1:0-97566 GCA_022085475.1 Heliosperma pusillum
GCTCTCATTAGCGATGGAGGAAAGCATTTCAATGAACGCCATCTTAACACTTTATTGAAGAAATATGGCGTTACACATCGTCGGGGGTTAAGTTATCATCCGCACACAAGTGGCCAAGTGGAGGTTTCTAATAGGGAGATCAAGTCTATCCTTGAGAAAGTTGTGAGTAAATCTCGAAAGGATTGGAGTCGTAAGCTCGATGACACTTTATGGGCTTACCGAACTGCTTTTAAGACTCCAATTGGTGCTTCTCCGTACCGGTTAGTCTATGGCAAGGCGTGTCATTTACCGGTAGAACTTGAGCATAGGGCTATGTGGGCCATAAAAGAGCTTAATATGGATCCCTCACTGGCGGGTGAGAAATGACTTATGCATGCAATTGAATGAGCTTGATGAGTTTCGATTGCATGCCTATGATAGTGCTCGGGTTTACAAGGAGAAGACCAAGAAATGGCACGACAAGCATATCCTGCAGCGGGAATTTAAAGTTGGTGATAAACTATTATTATTTAACTCCCATTTGCGTTTGTTTCCAGGTAAACTCAAGTCCAGATGGTCGGGACCGTTCACAGTTACCGAGGTGAACAAGTTTGGGTCGGTTACGCTACAAATTGACAAGGGTGAAATTTTCAATGCCAATGGTCAATGCTTGAAGATCTATTATGATGGAGCATTTATTGGAGTGATAGAAGCAGTCGACCTTTTCACTCTTGATAAAACCCCATGACTTTGAGGTAACATGGTCGTGCGGGACCGATATAAACCAGCGCTAACCGGGAGGCAACCCGGCATTTACTTGTACTTCATTTGTAAATTTTATTTCGATTAGCTTAGTTATTAATGTTATATTTAAATTAGATTTAGTTTGGATAGCTTAGTTTGGAGCGATCTAACAATTTTATCGAGTGTTTGCAGCTAATAAAATTGGAAGTCGCTTTAATAATGAAGAACGAAAAAGAAAGAAAGGAGAAAAGAAAACGAGGAAAATCAGGAATTTCTAGGTTGCTCGATCGAGCAGACCTGGCGCTCGATCAAGTTTTATGTACACACTTTCTACCCGAGAACGAGCAGACTGAAAAATACGAAAATTTTAGGTTGCTCGATCGAGTCGGCCGGTCCAACCGGTCCCGTGCTTCTAAATATCAGGTTTTCCCAAAAAAATTCTCATTCTTCTTCATTCTTTCGTAACTTTCGTCTCTCCTCACCCTTATTCTCTCAAATTAACTCCTTCAATCAACTACCAATCATCAATTAATCATCAAGCTAACATCAACAATCATTATTCTACCTATTTTAAGTGCAATTTGTGAAGAAATTGGTGTTTTTGCTCTTTTATCTTGCCCAAAACGTGATTTAGGGTTTGCTTCTTATTTCTTCAATTTTGTGCTTCTAATTCATTGTTTGTTGCTTCCTTGCTTCGTTCTTTAGTAATTAATCACTCTTGCATTACTAAATGCTCCGTCTTTCTTGCGTTTTAGACTCAAAAATTTGATTTTCTCGAATTAGGGTTCGCTAAATCCGTCTTTTGAGCATAAAGTTGTGTTTGTGTGTTTTATTTACTTCAATTAGCCATGTCTAGACAAGTAGGAACTAGCCAGCGACGTAGAGAACCCCGTTTAATTCGACAACCCGAAATAGAAGCGATTCCTAGTAATCCCACTTATCCTTGGATCGTTTTCAGCACACAGGAACAATATGACCGCTTTGCTATGCTTATGGGTCGTCCTATGGACCCTACTCGTTGTGTGTGCCCCACCATTCTCCGTGCCCTCGGTTTTGGTAATGCTATTTTTGATATGTTTGACCGAATAGGGTTTGTGGGCTATATTCTCTCAATGAACTTTCGTATCGACCATTGACCCTTGAATTTTTCAGTTCCTATGATTTGAACGAGACAAATAAACGTGTGTCTTTTCGATTGCTTAATAGGGATTTTGTGTTGTGGTATGCTGAATTAGCTAATCATTTGGGTCTTTCTCTTGGTAATGATGATGCTTTTATTGGTATCCCTTCCGGCTTTCAAGCCGTTGAATATTTTACTCTTTTTACTGGTCTTCCTGATGTGCGTGTTAATGCTATGGCGGTCAATGATGTGCATCACCCTTGTTTAAGGTTGTTTTTGCGTTTCTTTAGCCTCCTTTTGTTTGCTAGGAAGGACCTCAGTAAACTAAATTCTCATGAGGTTTTATTACTTGCATCTTCCCTCAACTCTCAACATACATGAGACTGCTTTTTATTTCCACCCGGCTAGTTTGGTGTGCTATGCTTTCTGGAGAGTCAATTCCCCAACCCAACATTCTTTAGATTGTGGTGCTTTAGTCACGAGGTTGGCTAGGCGACTTGTTGGGTTTGGGGGAGACCGTCGATACACACCAATGACCTCTATTCATGCCCCTAGAGTAGACAAGGAGTACTTGCGCCACACACTTTGCTGGATTAATGCGTTAGGTAATGCTCGATTTCAGTGGCGAGTACGAGGGTCCCAGTGGATAGCTCTTCCCGACAGGGATAACCGTCTCCCTTCTACGGAGCGGTTGCCTACAGATGATCCTGAGACTGGACCTACCCTTCCCCCTCGTTCTTTTGTGGTTCCTCCTGAGCTTGTTTTTACTTTGGCTGAGAACCGTCGACCTCGTCGGCGGATCACCCCATCCTCTTCTACTCAGACTACCACCACCCCGACACCCCGCCTTACACCGACCCCGGCCCCTTACCCTTACCCTCCACCTGCTTATACCTATGATCCGGCTTTGGAGAGAGAGATTAGGATTCACCAAGGCATTAACAATGACTTGGTGATGAGGGGACTTTGGGAGAACCTTATGCGGACAGATCTTAATGCTACTGCTGGTTGGACTCCGCCGAGCTACTACCGAGGTCCGGGTGACGAGAGTGGTGTGTTCCACAATTATGGGGTGACTCCTCAGCAGTTTTCCCAGGAGTTTAGTCACGATTTTGGTTGCCTATGTCGTTCATGGTATACTCCTATCCGACCGCATGCTCCAGTTGGTGGTTTTGGTGAGCCATTTCGGGCCTCTTCTTCTGGTGCTGCTCAGAGGGATGATGATGATGGTGGTGGTGGTGGTGGTGATGATGAGCAGTAGTGACAGCTGGTCACTACGCCCCCTATTTTGCAGTTGGTTTGGGGGAGGCTATGTCTATATAAGCTGGTATTATCTATCCTTGTACTTTCTTTTATTGTATTTTCTTTTGGTTATTTCCCTTTTTCCCTTTGTTAGATGTGTCCTTTAAGTTGCTGTTGTTGGTTGTTGTGTGATTGCTGTGCTGTTAGCGTCACACTGAGGACACTGTGACATTTAGGTTTGGGGGAGTCTTTATTTATGTTGTGTGTTTATTTCCGTTGTGTAGAAAGAAAAAAAAATTCAAAAAAATCGAAAAATTTACAAAATCCAAAAACATGTTTTTTTATTTTATTAGGTCGAGTCTTGGTGAATTGAATAACAATGATGATAATTTGCATTGTTTTTGCATTTAAATCCCAAATAAGTTATCCATGTACATTGTTTTGACTTACTACTTTTGAAAACAAAGCTCATAGAACAAGTCTTGACCGTTTTTGACATACCTTATGCTAATTAGATTTGGCAATTTTTGTTGGTTAAAATTTTGAGGTCTATAGAGCTTCCTAGGTCAGGAACATCAATAAACTGGTCTGATTGTCTTTAGGCTTGAGTGTGGTACTCCTTGTGGAATGTGTAACATCAAATTGCATAAGTGTTACATTTGTTTATTGATACTATACGTGTTCGTTTGATAAGTGCATGAGGAAAGGTGGTTCTTTTTGTTCAAATAAGCCTCACATAGCCAAAAAGACTTGATTTTATACCCTTATTATTGAGTTCTCTATGTTTAGCCCATTTGAGCCTTTGTAGCCTGTTTCATAACCTATATAATAGCTACATTCCTAGAATCTGCCTACCTTTTCGGGACAATCGCAGTTGCATGTCTTTCTTATCTACTTGTCTACTATGGTTGGGTCGGGATTTCTCAAAAAGAATATCAAATGGGTGTAGCAAGTATGTTGGCAATTGTGTCATTTATTCCCTTTGTTGAGAAAAGTTGTGAAGCAAAAGATCTGGAAAAAAAAAGGAAAAAAATGATGAAGAAATGAAAAAAATGAAAAAGAAGAAAAGAAAAGAAAAAAAAAGAGAGAAAAGAGGAAAAAAAATATGTTGCTTCATTTGGTTGTTCAAGGGATAATGAAAGGGAATACACTAGAGTCTAATGCATTATTTAGAGAGCAATATCGATATCTCTCTTATGTTGTCAAAGTTTAAGATAATTTCTCTAGTCGGGTTGGTTTGTGCTAGTCTTGTAGATGTGTTTTGGTAAGTGTCGCTGCGACTACCGGTCTTAGCCCCACATTCCCATACGTGCCTTGGCACAATCCACTTCTATACCTTCACCCATTAGCCTCCCTTTTTATCCTGATTTATGTACTTTATAGCGAATGCGTATTAGTTGAGGAAGTTACTATCACATTAGAATGCATGCATGTTTCATAAGTTGAGTGAGTGTTTCTATTTCTTTCTATCTTCACAAAACTCACCCTTACATAAACTTATGAGTGCATGTGTGAATCCGCGAGAATCCAACAAATTGAGCCTTGCAAGTTTGAAAGGTATTTGGTTTTGTCTATACTACGGTATCATGTAAAATCTTGGAATATGAGCTGCGTTTTCTACTTTCCCGTGCCTTTGAATTTGTTTTATTGGTACAACTTGGCCATTACTTTGTTATAGATATGGATAGCTTGGGATTTGTATGTGCATTTACATTAGCTTTGAGTTTTACATTCACCATTTGTATGTTTGTCTTTGTATAGTGTTGAGTGCTTTGCTTAGGGACAAGCAAAGGATTGGTTTGGGGGAGTTTGATGATCATTATTTATATACATATTTTATGCTTCCCTTAGACACATATAACTCGATTTACCGTCTTTCCTTGCTTATTTCTATGCTATTTTAGCTAGAATATCGATTCTGCCGCTTCTATTATGTTTTAATGCAGATTGGATGCTTTTGGAACTTTTTTAGTAGATATGAAGCATGGCGGAGTCTGGTCGTAGAAGGTTGGGCACGGAAATCGTGAACGAAAGAGAAGAAATGAAGAAAACCAAAGAAACGAGCCAAAATGAAGGATGCTCGATCGAGCACCCTACCTTGCTTGATCGAGTCGTACTGTTGTCTTGCTCGATCGAGCAGGAGTCCCTTGCTCGATCGAGCAACCTAGTTTTTCGACGGTTTTTCATATTTTCCTAAACTAGTCAACCTAATTAATTAGTTTTGTATTATAAAAGGAAAGCTCGTCTTTCACAATTAGCTATGTTTTTTAATGCTTTTTATGCTTTCATGCTTTAATATTAGAAACCCTAAGTTATCTTTGCTTGCCTTTGGATTTTATTCATCAAGACAATTGTCCTTAGTTCAACTTGTAATCGGTATTCTTTAATCTTCCTTTGTTATTCAGTTAATTACCATCTAGTTCTTCAATTATTCTTTGTTCATCCTTTCATAATTGTTAATCATGTTTACTTTATTTATTTTCGTTGTTATTAATATCGTTATGAGTAGCTAATTTCCTTTCTAGGGTTGAAAGGGGATCTAGGATTGTTAGAAGGGGTTGACTAATTGATTGAATTGCAATTGCATGGTTATCGTTTGATTATCGTTTTAATTCTAGTTGTTTGATTACTGGCCAGGATTAATTAACTAGTCTCGCGAATTAGGATTGACACCGACCGGGTTAAGATTAAGATAGGCTACGATAATTGAATAGAACTCGTTTAATGATAGCGATCGCATGTTAAATTGTAGATCTAAAGGGCATAATTGAATCGATCGATCTTGTGTACATGACAAGCCAGAAGACCTCAATCGACTATACCTTTGGTCGATCGAGGAGAGTTGAAGGAAGGAAGACCTCGATCGAGCTATACCTTTGTTCGATCGAGTGGTAGCGGTTAACAAGTTGGTCGATCGAGAGAGGGAAGTCTTCGATCGGCTGATTTCCTCAAATAAAGACCTCGATCGATGTGTATTTTCCCTCGATCTCAAAACCCCGAAATTGTTTTAACATATTAGAATACTACCGCCTCCATGTGGATTCGATACCTTGCTTACCGCTGACTATTAGTTAGTAGTGATTTAGGTTTACTTTGATTAAGGAGACGCGACTTTATCCTTATCATTACTTGACAGACTTCCTGAGCATTAGACTACGTTAGCTTATAAATAAAGGTGTTTTTATCACGACGACAACGTAATCAAACAAATCAGAACGACCAATTAAAGTTATTAAACTAATCAATTCAATCATTAAATCTCCGCTTCTAACGACTATCACGAGGGTCTTGCTAAACTAATCGACGTAAAATGAATCCTTTTTTAAAAATCAAAATGACGAATTATTAACTGTACCAATGTAACTAAGATTAGAACAATGAAACGAGGTAGAGACATCGATTAAAAAAGCCTCGACTGTGAAATTCCCACGTTCAAGGTGTGGATCATACAAGGCTAAGTCCACGTTGAAGTTCTGTACACGGCCAAGTCCACATCCACATCCGCATCCTCGTCCACGTTCAAGCCTAAGCATGGTCGTGTAGGTAATTTCGCGTGTGGGCCTAGGCATGGCCATGTATGGTTTGTCTCCGGGATTAGGCATGGGGCGGGGGAATTCCACATTCAAGCCTTTTTTCACAACAAAGTGATTCCTTTTATGTCAATTTTGTTTTACATCCATTAGTTACATTGTCACGATTAATAATTCTTTGTTTTGATTTTCAGAAAATCATTAATTTAACGTTGATTAATTTAATGTCGATTAATTTACATTTGATTCACTTAGTAATTTGTTGTTTTGATATTAGACAAACCAATTCGTTTTACTTTATTTAGTTTAAAATTTTTCGATTCGTGGATCAAATCAAAGGCTCTTTAATTTATTTTTTACTAGTTTTAAACCCGTGCAAAAATGCACGGGTTTATTTCTTTTAGTATTTGTTCATTTTCAATCAAATTTCAATCTTTTTTGACAACGGATTGGAGAGTATCTTTTGAATTATCTCCAATAACTAATTTTCAAAATTTCGTGTAATTTAATTAGTTATGTAGTTCGAGAAATTGAGAGACATTTAAGCATTATTTTATTTTCTTCATTTGTTTTCCAAATATTTTTATATTATTCGACCATAATTAAAGAATTTTAGTTTCAATAATTTTTCATTGTTTTTAAATTACTTTTCTGGTCTTTTTTCGTTTTAAATAAATAATTGTTATTACTTTTACAACTATTTTTTCTTTTTAGGATGTAAGTTATTTTTCTCTTTTATTTTCAGTTTTAGTAGGAGTTCATTTGTCTATACTTTAATTGAAATGTTTGGAGTGAGAAGGGTAATTTTGGAACCTCATTTATATTTGTCGACAATTCAAAGTATAGTACCTGTTTAATATAGTATTTATTTTCATTTTGATTACGCCTTTTTCGATTTTTAAAAACTTTGGGCCAGTTTTTTAATTTTTTAATTTATTTAATTATTTCAATTTTTATCTTTATTAAGTGTTGATTTTTCTTTTTTTTTTAGTATATTTTAAATTTTATTATTAAAAAAGAATTAGATCTACTTATTTGAATGGATAAAATATTTTTAATTATGTCATTTACAAGTATTAGTTTATTAAAAACCTTAAAAAATGGATAGTAAAAAACATAAAAGGTCAATATTATGGATTAGAATCATACTTTAGCAAATTAATTTGGCACGAGTTTAAAATTTTAAAAGAGTGCTATAATTATACATCGTATATGTCATTCAATTATTAGTTGTGAACAGTATATCTAATTATATTCGTATAAGTTAACATATTTTGCATATTGAGATTTTAAAAATAACCCGTGCATTTTTTTTTGTACGGGATTAAAACTAGTTCTTTATAATTTTGCAAACAATTAATTTCCTTGTGAAAGTGTGGTCCCTTGAAAATTCCTAAATTTTAGAAGCGAATAACAGACCTTTAAAAGTGATTCCTTTTATAGCTAGGGGATTCGATATTAGTTGTTAGTTTCGATTTGTCTATTAATTTTTTTGTCTATACTTTAATTGAAATGTTTGGAGTGAGAAGGGTAATTTGATTGGGAAGCTCATTTATATTTGTCGACAATTCAAAGTATTGTGTCAATGACAATTAATGACTGGGATGGAAAAAGTTGAAAAGGGGCCCCACAATGTAAAAAAGAAAAAAATGAGATTGCGCCACCCGTTCGTACTCATATTCAGTACCACCGTGGGCAGTTTAGAAAATTATTTTATACTTTAGTTTTTTTGTTAATTTTTGATAGATTGAGTAAATTCACCTAATGAAGGGTAGATCTGGAAAACTATGTATACATTTACTTGACATTGGTTCATTCAAATTAGGTTATATATGTATCTCCCAAGCCTTTACTTCCATGTTCATTGCCACTGTATCGTCATTGTTAGCTAGCACAACAATTGTTTTTCCAAATATGTGTAACCTTTACGGCAGCATTAGTGTTAACTCACGGAGAATCTCACCGGTAAATTACGATTATAGTGTAAATTGAAATAGTGGTTCCATGAAATTATTTGGTTGTACTTCATGTCGTTTTTAATTGATCTTCGTATGTATTAACCAACTAAATCTTTCGACGCTTCATAACTGAAGTTGAAGCAACTACATGGCTAAAATGTAGGGACTAATTCATATATGAACCTTTAAAGA
Source organism: Heliosperma pusillum (assembly GCA_022085475.1). Lineage (NCBI taxonomy): Eukaryota > Viridiplantae > Streptophyta > Magnoliopsida > Caryophyllales > Caryophyllaceae > Heliosperma > Heliosperma pusillum. Next base: position 8,766 of record JAIUZE010070420.1, read on the forward strand.
AAATATTCAAATATCTAATTTACTTAAAAGGTCTCCATGCGAAAGAAATAAGCGAGGAAATGAGACTGATAATGTTAATGGCAGCCCATATGTCAATGATGAAGATACCAATGTTTACTAACTTCCTGTTATACCCTTCCATATAATGTGTTAAAGTTGTTAAAATTTAAAACTTTCGTAATTATATCTATATTTTATTAGGGTGGCACCGAAAATGTGTACCACCTTATGGCGCTCTATCACTATCCAAAAAAATATGTTCACGTGAGTATTTGAGCATGTCTTTTCTCTAGAGCATTTATGCTTATCCCACTTAATATATTGTGTGATGTCATGACCAATTTTTAGCCTAATAATGATATTTTCTATAGCTAATTGTGGTTGATTCTTTCTTATCAACCCATTTAAGATAGCTAATTTTCTATAGCCTAATAATGATATTTTCTTATCAACCAATCTACCTTACCATGTCATAACAAAAAGTCAAAAATAGCATATCTATCTATCTATAATATATATTAAATCTTGAAACCAAGGTACTTTCATGTAGTTAAATAAAGTTATACAAATTAATTATACTATATAGTTTTTAATCGATAGCGCCGTGTGATAGACCTCATCAAGGGATTTCAATGTAAATATTATATAATTTTGGCTGAAGTATAAATTTAGAAAATACCAAAATAAGGTGATTTTCCTTAAAAACAAACATGTCCCAATTATGGTATTAATTAGTAGCATAAAATATACATTAAATCAAAAATTTATAAATATTTAACTTACACATAATATTTTGGAAACTGTTAAAAGGAAACAAAATCAAGCTCGGTTTCCAAAAGATATAATATTGCATAATTCTTTTAAATTGATTTAACATATATGTAATATATTTATATAAATATATGAGCCTCTTAAAATTGCATGTATACTCAAATTGCATGTTTAATCATCAGCTAATCAAATTATAGTAATCACTCAGTTCAATAGTCAAAGTAAAAATATTAGAACCGGGAGTAATGAAAGTAATAGAACAACAACGGCAGTAGTGAAATTTTCAATATTAATTAATGCGGTATTAGTGAAAGTATCAATAATTACAATGGGAGTAATAAAAGTCACAATAATTACGACGGGTGTACTGAAAGTAACAGTAGTAAAAACGAATGTAATAAAAGAAACAATACTAACAATAAAAAAATTATATATGAACAATTAGCCGACCAATTGATTAAAGTAAAATATTAATAGTGGGAGTAATGAATTGTATAATAACTTATTTTATCGTAATTTTAAGATATGTCATAAGAAAATATATATAATGATGATAAATTAATGAATCATACAAAATTAAAGTATATTAATTAAAATAAATTTTAATGACAAATATAGGTAGCCGGGCGGAGCCGGGCACCAATACTAGTACTATATATATAATTCGGAAACCGATCCGAAAACCTAGGGACAATAATAGAATGAGATAAATTTATAAAATTGCACTATACTATATAATTTTAGATATATAAAAGTAAATAATAGTATTAGAAAAGTAATTAATTTAGAAAATAAAACTAAACTAGTTTTAACCCCGTACAAAATTGCACGGGAGGGTTTTTATGAAAAATAGTAAATATATTATTAACAAAATATACATGATATTAAATTGGGTGGAATCTATGCAATTAGCTAAATATATTTCAAATTTTAATTCTTATATAACGCGCTTTTGTACTAAGTTAGTATTACACGGCCTTACAATTTTACTTATTGAGAGATTAAATATACACTGAATGAAAAACGGTAAAACAAAAAGTAATAAAAGGTGTACGACTTGTACGTATACTTAAAATTGGATACTAACTAAAAATGTTAGAATCTACTCCCTCCCATCCACACCAAAGGTAACATTGGGCTTTTCACACTTGTCGAGACGCGTTTTGCAACGTGAATATCTTTTATTACACATTATTAAAAATTATAATAATTTGATATTCTTATAGCATTCATTATGATGAATCAAACAAGATCTCGCATGACTATATTTTCTCTTATATATTAGGAGTAATACCATAAATTCTCCACACTCATGAATAGTGCAAAAAGCCCAATGTTACCTTTGGTCTGGATGGGAGGGAGTACTTCGTATGATGAAATAGGTAACAACTAATCTAATATGAAAACATGTAGCAAACAAAAGAGACATTGTGAGTCACAATTTATAATATAAATGGTACGAAATTATATCAAGAGGTATGACAAAAAGATCTCTCAATAATTTACTGTGATACCGTCTCTCCAAAGTTTCTTTGTGAACTACCCATGTTTGAAAAGGGGAATATTTGTCTTAAACTGATTTACACTAATTTAGCGTAAAATGATTTTACACAAGACCAACTCTTTTTCAAGTAACCCAACAATTTAAAACCTCTATTTCCCTAAGATTAATCAATAATTTCACGACCTCTCTTCACATTCATGTGTTAATGATGATAATTCAAACAAATCCAACAATAATTTTTTTTTTTTTTTAATGATTTGCTCCTAGACATAGATCTCCCGTATCTTGGCCAAGGTTCAGACATGAAATATTCGATATTTTATTTATTTTTGTTAAATCTATTGTGATTTTCATTTCAAATAGTAAAAAATTGAAATAGAAAGTATTCCCCCCGTCTTAATTATTTGTATATATTTTATTACAATATCTAAGTTAAAGTTTAAGAAAATGATAGTGTCGGAGAGAATAAGATTTAAAAGTCAATGGTAAAATTGAGAAAGTAGGAAAAATGTCAACGACGCATAGTTTTTTGTTGAAGTTTTATAAAAACTCCCCAAATATTTTCAATCTTTTTTTCGAGTACAGGATTATTTGGACACGTCTTTAATTGCCCAAATGAGTTATATAAGGCAAATAAAATTCATGAAAAAGCCAAAATAAATAATGAAGCCAAAATATATAGTAAAAAAATACACACGAAAAGAAGTAGACTTAAAGAAAATAGTGAAGCAAAAAAGGTGGGGTCCATCACTACTTCTATTCCTCATATTTATACATAGCAAAAAAAAAAAGTTAGTGATGACGTGGGTGAATGTAAAGGCTTTAAGAGTTTAGGTTTTAATATATAAGGGATTCTAAGAGTACATTTATAAATTGGAAAGTATGAATATTATACAAAAAAACATAACTTTTTTTAATTAAACATTATGACATCATGTGATGTCAATATGATTTATATTGATTGTAATAGTAGTAGTTGTGGGGTAGTGAAAAATATCCGACACTTTTAAATGTCATTCTAATTAAGTATTTACTATTTATTTAAACACATATAAACAAAAATAGTAGCGGGTGTAGTGAAGATATAGTAGCAGCTGGCGAAATAGTGAAATTAATAGTATTAGATGCGAAAATAGTGAAACTAATAATAATGACGTCGTGAATAGTGAAAGTAACAGTAGTAACAACGAATGTAATTAAAGTAATTAACAATAATAACAATGATATAAATTACGTACCATTAGCCAACCACCGTAAGAAAACATTTAATTTATTTAAATATATAAGCTTAATAAAATTAGCGAAAGTAATGAAGTTAACCGCAAAAATAGCGAGAGTAGGCGCAAAAGTAGTAAACGTAATAGTTTAACATGATATGTTGTAATATTAATAATATTAACAGATTGAGTATTAAATGTGTCTCATAATTTATCAATTTTACATCTCATCATATTGTCGTATTAAAAATATACTATAAATGATAAATATATAAGTTAGACCAATCAAACGCAATTATATTTCATATAAAATAAAATTAAATGGTAAATAAAGGTACACCGGGCGGAGCCGGACACCAAACGTCCAAACCTAGTATGTGATATACCTAGATACCCGTTTCTGACTTCACTTTTCTCTATTATCCCATTTGGGATTTTTTTTTCTTCAATAGATTCCTCAGCAGCCTATATAAGTAAAAATAAAATTATATAAATTGCAAGATCAATAATCATATATAATTGAGAAGACAAAAAATGGAGATGAAAAAAATGATAAAAGTGATAGCATTAGTTGTTATGCTAGTAATGATGGTGGATGAACCAATAGCTTATTCCCAAAAAACTAAATATTGCAAGAGTCTATGTCAGAATCAATGTAAGAATCAATGTGGAAACAAAGGTGGAGCTTCATCACCACCTGGATTTCTTGATCCTGGACTTTCTCTTCTTGGAGTTTCCGGACTAAAAACTTGTGAATGTTACGTGCAATGTAAGGTACAATGTAAAAAGAAACATGAAGGTTCGTCACCACCTGGAACTTCTAATCCCGGAAGTTCCCCTGGACATTCCCAGCCTGCATTTTCCGATCCTGGATTTTCTTCACCTCAAACGGGTCATCCATGAAAACATGGTGCATAACTAGTTCATCATCGATATGTTGTTTCTATTGATGATTCGAACAAAAAGGCTATCAATTTTTAAATATATAGTGTATTAATATACTCGAATAAATGAATAAAGTATCAATATATCTTTGAATAAGTGAATCATGTGTGCTCTATCGAGTAGTATCAATATTTAGTGTTTATACTAGGTCTAACTTTTACAGTTTTGGAAAAAAGCATGTCAAAGTACGTAAGATATCAATAAGCTCTCGTCGTCATATCTATTTCCTCACCACCCACTATGCGAGATTCAATTAAGTTATTTTATTACTTCAGTAATTCTACAAATTTGATTAAAAAATACACTTCACATATATATAAAAAAAGCGTGTGAAATTTATTTTAAAGGAAGGAGTACCACTTAGGGTATTGATATTCCTCCACAAAAGTCAAAATTGGCGCACAATATTCGTCACAAATGTTGATTTCTATTTACCCATGAGTCATATCGGTCAACAAAAGTCTACTTTTGTGACATGATATCGGTCACAAACTTTTACTTTTGTGACTTATATTCTGTCACAAAATTTGATTTTTGTTGACTTCAGCTTTGACCTGGAAGATAAGGGTCTAAAGGATTATTTTTATTTGTCACTATTTTCTTTATACATAGATTTCTAATTTATTATTGGTCATATGAGCAATTCTAATTAATAGTTTAATTATACGTAGATTTCTTCATATGTACAATAATGTACGTTTACGTTGGAGTTGAAACTGAAGGTTACTGGTTACGAGAAAATAGATTATACATCGGAGGTATTAACTCATATCTTTTTAGTTTTTGAGTTTACATGCATTTTTTATAAGTATCTAAAATTTATAAGTTATATAACATATTTTTGATGAAAAAACTCAAAATTAATTATATATATAAATTATAGCTTTTAAGTAATGTTGTATATTGTTAGCTTAATGTTTGAATAAGCTTAAAAACTTTATAGTAAAACTCATATTCTTTAAAATAATATTCGAAAAGTTTATTATAAAACTAAGAAAATACACAATCAGAAGTATTACCTCTAATGTATAATCTATGAACTGGTGGAAGGTTACACGACACACTTTCTAAGCATTATAATATGTTAGCTTATAAAAAAAGCGTTTTTATCACGACGACAACGTAATCAAACAAATTAGAACGACCAATTAACGTAATTAAGTTAATCGATTCAATCATTAAATCTCCGCTTCTAACGACTATCACGAGCGTCTTGCTAAACTAATCGACTTAAAACGAATACTTTTTTAAAAATCAAAATGACGAATTATTAATTGTAACAATGTAAATAAGAGAAGTACAATGAAACGAGGTAAACACGTCGATTAAAAAAGCCTCGAATGTGAAATTCCCACGTTCAAGGTGTGGATCATACACGGCCAGTCCACGTTGAAGTTCCGTGCACGGCCAAGGATGGCCACGTCGACATCCGCGTCCTCGTCCACGTTCAAGTCTAAGCATGGTCGTGTATGTAACTTCGCGTGTAGGCCTAGGCCTGGCCATGTATGGTTCGTGTTCGGGATTAGGCTTGGGCGGTGGAATTCCACATTCAAGCCTTTTTTCACAATAAATTAATTCTTTTTATGTTAATTTTGTTTTACATCCATTAGTTACATTGTCATGATTAATAATTCTTCATATTGATTTTCAGAAAATCGATTAATTTAACGTTGATTAATTTAATGTCGATTATTTTACATTTATTTCACTTAGTAATTTGTTGTTTTGATTTTAGACAAATCAATTCGTTTTACTTCATTTAGTTTAACATTTTTCGATTCGTGGATCAAATCTAAGGCTCTTTAATTTTTTTTACTAATTTTAAACCAATGCAAAAATTTCACGGATTTATTTCTTTTAGTATTTGTTCATTTTCAATCAAATTTCAATATTTTTTGACAACGGATTGGAGTATCTTTTGAATGATCTCCAATAATTAATTTTCAAATTTTTTGTGTAATTTAATTAGTTATGCAATTCGAGAAATTGAGAGACATTTAAGCATTATTTTATTTCCTTCATTTGTTTTACAAATATTTTTATATTATTCGACCATAATTAAAGAATTTTAGTTACAATAATTTTTCATTTTTTTTAAATTACTTTTGCAGTATATTTTTCATTTTAAATAAATAATTGTTATTAATTCGTCATTGTTAGCTAGCACAACAATTGTTATTAATTCCCAAGCCCTTACTTCCATGTTCATGGCCAATGTATTGTCATTGTTAGCTAGCACAACAATTGATTTTCCAAACATGTGTAAACTTTACACCAACATTAGTGTTAACTCACGGAGAATCTCACCGGTAAATTACGATTATAGTGTAAATTGAAATGGTGGTTCCATGAAATTATTTGTTTGTATTTCATGTCTTTTTTAATTGATCTTCACATGTATTAGCCAAGTAAATCTTTCGACCCTTCATGACAGAAGTTGAAGCAACTACCTCGCTAAAATGCAGGGACTAATCCATATATGAACCTTTAAAGAAAATATTCAAATATCTAATTTACTTAAAATGTCTAAATGTGAAAGAAATAAGTAAGGAACTGAGTTTGATAATGTTAATGGCAGCTCATAAGTCAATGATGAAGATACCAATGTTTACTAAGTTACGGTTATACCCTTCCATATAATGTGATAAAGTTGTTAAAAGTTAACACTTTAGTAATTATCTCAATATTTTAATTAGGGTGGCGCCGAAAATATGTACCACCCGGTGGCGCTCTATCACTATCCAAAAATAATGTTCACGCGAGGATTTGAGCATACCTTTTTGCTAAAGCATTTATGCTTATCCCACTTAATATATTTTTTAACAATAAGGATCATCTGTCTCACTTTTGTGTATCATTCTGTGTCCCACTGCATACAGATTCTGACACATCACCTATAGTAAGAATAAAATATGCAGTATATATATTAATTGGTTGTTGTGTCAGAATCTGTATGGAGTGGGACACAAAACGGGATACCAAATGGGACACCAAATGGGACAGAGGATCCTTACTAGTTTGATGTCGTGACCAATTTTTAGCCTAATAATGATATTTCCTATAGCTAATTTGTGGTTGATTCTTTAACTCATTTGAGATTTAGTTTTAACCAATCTACCTTACCATGTCATTACAAAAAGTCAAAAATAGCCTATCTATACTATAGATTTAGGATCCGGTGAAAACGACCACTCGGTGGAAAAAGTGAAAACAAACTAGGCGTACAAACATAAAAGACCAACATCTCGCACGTGACTCTTAAGTACTGTGTATTGCCTCAATAACAAAACCCAAACTTATCATTTACTCTCTCTCATCCTAATTTATCACCAACACCATCTGACAGATCGACGCCGCCATGACCAGACGCCGCAACAACGGTACCGTCAACCGTCGCGTGTTCAACCTCCTAGATCACTGTGTCTCCGTCAAATAAACAACCCCTCTCAACTCCTTCTCCACCCACGATATCACCGTCGACTCCACCACCAACCTCTCCTTCCGCCTCTTCCTACCCCACTACCCTACCACCGCTGCCACATCACTCATCCTCGTCATCGTCTTCTTCCACGGTGGGGACGTCTACTTAACTTCATCCTCTTCGTTGGATTCCTGTCTTTTTCAATGTAACTACACTATTGTTTTATGTACCTAACCACCAAATTAATGTACCTTAACGTAAATACAAAAAAATAATTACTAGGTACAATAAAAGTTGTTCGAGATACATTAATATATAATGCAGGTACATTAATTTTGTGTATCTCAATTTGGTTTTGTATCAATTTTTGTAGCTCAAATTAATGATGGTTGGAAGGTTAAAGCAAATGAGATGATGAAAAAGAAATATTTTTGCTATAACCATCTTAATCATCAACAAATGGAAGGATGCTCGAAGGTGCTCGCCGGCGTTGTTGTTATTCCCGTCACAGGCGACGACATCATATGAATCGTGATGGGGGAAAGATAAGGGGTGGTTTGGGTTTGAAGAGTTTGGTGGTGGTGCAATTTGTCGGCGGCCATTAGTGGTGGTAGTTGGTTGGAATGTCGTCATAGTGGTGATTGTCGGCGACTGTAGGTGGTGGTCGTGGAGGGAGATGAGGGAGATTTGGGTTTGGCAGTGTGGTGTTAACAATGGGGTTGGTACTTGGTACTTGGTAGTATCAGAGTTGGATTTTTTTTTGGGTTAAAAATTTAATAATACGTCGACAGTGTCTTTATTTAATTTTTAATGGGTGTTCAGTTCGTTTCCACTTTTTGCACCGAGTGGTAGTTTCCACCGGATCTTGACTCCTATACTATATATATATATATATATATATATATATATATATATATATATATATATGATAAGCATTTAATTAGTCACATTTTCCCCTCATTTTCGTCCCCATTTTAGTCCGTTTACACGGATTTGCATGCCCTTGATTGCATTTTGCTTCCCAATTTCCCGTGCTATGAATGTCGGTCTTAATTTGTAGGAATTAAGGCGGAAATGAAGAAATCGGAGCATAAGGGTCTTGCATGAGTCGGGATTCGAAGAGGAGACGAAGAAGTGAAGAAAGCATGCCCAGGTGGTGCAGGCCGGCCTACTGACCGGCGGCCGGCCTACTGACCGGCGGCCGGCCACCCGGCCTAGACCCCATCTCCACAAAGAATGAAGAAAGAAAGAATGGAAGAATAGGTCAGGTAGTGCAGGTCGGTCGACCGGCGGCCGGTCGCCTACCCGGCCTGCACTACATCAGAATGCCCATAAGAAGTATTTCGTGCTCCAAGCCGGTCGGAGACCGGCGGCCGGTGGACCGGCCAGGACAAGCATTTCCATACTTAGAAGATTTTGAAGACGGAGAAATTGGAGTTACTGATGTGCTCCGGGCTGGTCAGAGGGCCGGCGGCCGGTCGACCGGCCAGGAACACAAGACTGAAAATTCGCCCTCTTCTTCTAATTTCTTCCTTAATTTCGAGACACCTATATATACCCTCCCCCTATTATTTTGTAAGCAGCTTTTACATTCCTCTTAGCACAAAACCCTAGATAATTTGTAACCTAAATTAGTCCCTAATTACTCTCCTAATCCTTCCCTAATCAAGCTTAGTTTCTCATTTCAAGTTGTTAGATCTAGTCTTTCATTTCAGTTTTGGGTTTGTATTGAGGATTCTAAGGGTGAAGACATTCTCCCTCTTCATTAATACAAGCTTGTTGGTATTAAATTTCTCATCTTTTTTGTTGTTTATGCAATTAATTTCCATTTCTAGTTTATTGTTTATCATTTGATTGTTTTAATTGTTCATCTCATAACATGATGTTGATTGAACTCCTTCTTGCCTTTAGTGCTTTGATTCCCCTTAGTGTGTGTGAGTAGTTCTCCTCTAGGGTTTAGGGGGAGCCTAAGGGAGGATTATGTGGGGTATTAGGATGGTTAATTAGTAAGTTTGTGGTAAATAATTTGGGTATTGCTCATATGAACACTAAGAATTTGATGAAATGTGTGAACGAAAGTTGCCCATTTTATCAAGCATGGTTTGATTATTTCTTAAGCGACGGTGGTAGAAATGATTAGACTAGTGTTTATATGGGTGATTTGAGACAAATGCGATGGCTTTGTTGATGATTATTGATTGTTGAGACATTAGCAATTGATTTTACTCGAATTACTTACCCATTTGCTAATTACCCGACTAGCCCATTAATCCCCCTAAGGTGAACCCTTCACCTTACCCTTTCCCTTAATTGTTTTCATCATTATTGCTTAGCGATTACTTGTTTTTATTAGATTTTAGTTAATCTTCCAATCCATCTTTTGTTAGGCTAGAATAGGATTCATGCAAACTTGTAGTTGACCCCTCCATCCTTGTGGTTCGACCCCGACTTCCGCTATCGCATTAGTTGAGTTTCATAAATTGTTTTGCTTGAGCGGTACGCGACAAATCGCTCATCAAATGGCGCCGTTGAGTAAAATCAATTGCTAATTACCCGACTAGCCCATTAATCCCCCTAAGGTGAACCCTTCACCTTAGCCTTTCCCTTAATTGTCTTCATCATTATTGCTTAGCGATTACTTGTTTTTATTAGATTTTAGTTAATCTTCCAATCCATCTTTTGTTAGGCTAGAATAGGATTCATGCAAACTTGTAGTTGACCCCTCCATCCTTGTGGTTCGACCCCGACTTCCGCTATCGCATTAGTTGGGTTTCATAAATTGTTTTGCTTGAGCGGTACGCGACAAATCGCTCATCAAATGGCGCCGTTGCCGGGGATGGCGTAAGGAAACTCGTAGTTTGCTTTGTGTCTTAGATTTAGTCAAGTTACTTGTTGTTTTTGTTGGTTTTTAGTTGTTAGATTATTTGTAGAGTGCCTTGCATTATTGTCTTTCCCTAGTGTGCCCAAAAACACACTAGGAGTCTAACTTGTTTTTGAGTTGCTTTGAGTGCATGCCTAGGGGTGAAGGGTTGTTCTTGAGCCATCCGGAGCCCGAAAGGTTGTTTAGGACTCTCCGAGCTAACACACTTGCTCGGGTTAGGAATTCAAGAAGAGTTAGCCATCAACAAGCCAATACTTCAATTGCTTCTACATCCACTCCAACAATCGATTTCCCACAAAACAACACCATTGAACCCATATTTGAAAACCCCTTCTACAATACACAACAAAATACACCACCAAATTCACCACCTACAATACCTCAACAACAAAATCAACCACAAATGACGACTTTACGTGATCGTAACCGTCCCAACCACGATGATACCCAATCTCCAATCAACTTCGGTGTCTTGGCCCCAAATAATTTTGAGATTCACCCGGCTCAAATGAGTTCTATTGAGCGGGATAGCTTTGGAGGCCTCCCCGATGAAGATGCTCATGCCCACTTGAGAAAGTTCAAAAGTAGGGTAGGAATCATGAAAAGGAATGGGGTGCCCGAGGAAACCCTTTGCCTTATGTTGTTCCCATTTTCCCTCAAAGACCGGGCGGAGAGGTGGTTGAATAACCATCCTCCAAACACTTTCACTACTTGGGATGACTTGGCTAAGGAGTTTCTAAGTAAGTACTACCCCGCCTCCAAAACGGCGATGCTAAGAAATGAGATTACAAACTTCCAACAAGAGGATGGAGAATCCTTGGGAGAAGCATGGGATCGGTTCATTGATTTACTTGCCCGATGCCCTCACCATGGAATTGCGGATTGGTACGTCACTCAAACATTCTATCAAACTCTCCTCCCTCAAACCAAGGCTATGGTGAATGCTTCCGCTGGGGGGAGTTTTGATCATTTGAATGACCAACAAGGGGCGGCATTGATTAAGAAGATTGTTGAATCGGAGTCTAGCTACGGTACTAGTTCTAGAGGAAATAGCTTGAGAAGGAGTTCTAAGTACCCAAGTGAGAACTTTTCAAATGCGGATACCAATGCCAAGATCAGTTTGCTCACACAAACTTTTACTAAGGGTTTTGCCGAGTTTCAAAAGGCTCAAAATCAAAGTCAAGCTCATGTGAATGAAGCTAGTGGGTCTTATGCACCTCCTATGGTGGAAGCTTATCAAACCCCTACTTGTGAAATTTGCAATGGGTATGGACACACCTTTGAAGTTTGTGGGAATAATGTATCTTATAACAATGAAGGTGGAAATGATTATCAACATGTGAATGCTTTCCAAGGTATCAACAACAACCCACGGCCCTCAAGGCCTCCATTCCAAAGTCAAGGAGCTTACAACCCAAATTCCAATTTCTATCATCCAAGTTCGAAATTTCACCCAAACATGAGCTACAAAAGCCAAAATGTCCTAAACCCTCAACACACACAAGTTCAACCTTCCAACCCTCCGGGTTTTTCCCAACCTAGAGGAGGAGGTCAATTTTCTAGAGGAAACTATAACAATCAATTCAACAACTCTCAACAAGGTCAAGGATCAAACCAATTCCAAAATCAACAATTCAACGATCAAGGTTATAATAACCAAGGTAACTTCCAAAACCAAGGTAATTGGAATCAAGGTCAAGGAAATTGGAATCAAAATCAAGGGAACCAAAACTTCAACAATCAAGGCCAAGGTAATTTTTACCAAGGCAATCAAAGCAATCAAGCAAGTCAAGGGGTTCCCGATCAATCTTTCCAAGGACAAGGGTCAAATTTCAACAACAACCAAGGGTCAAATTTTAACAATCAAGGTTCAAGGGGGCAACAAGGGAATTTTAACAACAACCAACAAGGAAACTTTAACAATCAAAGAAACAACAACCAAGGTTCAAGTAGTCGAAATGACTATGCATTTGCCCTCCCTTTAACAAATCAACCTCATCAAGAGAATGATCCTTCAATAAGTGAAGTTTTGCAACTAGTCAAAAACATGGAAATCCAAAACAACTTGGCTTTGCAAAATGTCACTAATGCTCACAAAAAGGAGGTGAGAGAATTGGAAGCTAGGTTAGCTTCTCAAGCTTTGAACAATCCTCAAAGGCCTCCGGGAGGTCTACTTGCTCAAGGGAAAAGCTCCAAGGATGCTTCATCAAGCCACCATGCATGTGCGGTGACTTTAAGAAGTGGACTAGTGCTTGATAACCCCTACATGGATATGATGAATGATGAGATTCCAAATGATGAGCATGTTGAGGAAGGAGAAGAATTTGAAGAGCCCATTTTGACTCCTACCTTGGAGTTAAAAGATGATGGCAAGGGTGAAGATGATCAACCCAAAGAGGGAGAAGATGGGTATATCGAGATTATGCCTTATGAAGAGGAGATGAGCAAGGATGTCAATGATGACGGAGTAGAGGTACAACCAATAGCAAGAGCTAAGGTAACCAAGAAAACTCCCATTCCAAAGGTATCTTTTAGTACTCCACTTGTTGTTTCCGATATCCCCTACCCCTCTAGAGCTTTGAAAACTAAGGAAAACTTCAAGTTCACCCAATTTAGAAAAATGCTTGAGGGACTTGAAGTGACCTTACCTTTCACCGATGTTATATTGAACATGCCCACTTACTCAAAATTTCTAAAAGACATCTTGACTCATAAGAGGACTTTGGGTACCCAAGATGTTATGATTATGGAGGCGGAGTGTAGTGCTCTCCTCATTAATCCTAACTCTTTCAAAATGCCAAAAAAACTTGGGGACCCCGGAAGTTTCTCTATCCCTTGTGTTGTGGGGGGAGTCATGATTTCAAGGGCATTATGTGACAATGGTGCAAGTGTAAGTGTCATTCCCTTAACTATTGCTAAAAGAATTGGACTTGAAAGTTTAACCCACACTTCTATGACTCTACAACTAGCGGATAGGTCCGTTAAGCAACCTTTGGGTGTGCTTGAGGACGTACCCGTTAAAGTTGGCAAATTTTTGATCCCCACGGATTTCGTTGTCCTAGATATCCCGGAGGATAGCCACACTCCCATCATCCTTGGTAGGCCCTTTTTGGCTACCGGAGGTGTCCTCATTGATGTGAGGGACGGGCGGCTAACCTTTAGGGTGGGAAACGAAACCCTTGAATTTAATCTTCCTCATCTAGTGAAGGGACCAATGTTTCACAAAGCTTGCTCGGTGGAAGTCATTGAAGAAGTGGTTGGAAAAGTGCATGAAGAGGAGAAGTGTGAAGAAGAAGCTCTACAAGTGGCACTCCATGATGAGGAGATGGGAGATGACCACAGGTAGATGATGAGCTAATGAAGAAGGTGGAGGGCCTTCTCCCTCCAAAGGTACAACTTAAGCCCTTACCTCCCTCACTTAAGTACTCTTTTTTAGGTGAGGGAGAGACTTATCCCGTTATCATTAATGCTAATTTGAGTGAAGGCCAAGAACTTGAACTTTTGAAAATTTTGAAAACTCATAGGGGCTCACTTGGATATAGCATTGATGATATCAAAGGTTTAAGTCCTAATCTTTGCATGCATAGATTGTCTTGGAGGAGGGTAGCAAACCTAAGGTAGATGGGCTACGTAGGTTAAACCCTAAGATGGCGGAAGTGGTGAAAAGTGAGGTGATGAAGTTGCTAGAGGCCGGGATTATCTACCAAATAACCGATAGTTCTTGGGTGAGCCCCGTCCATGTAGTGCCCAAGAAAGGAGGGGTAACTATGGTGGAACAAGAGGATGGGACTCTCTTAGCTTCTAGACCCGTGACCGGGTGGCGGATGTGCATTGACTATCGCAAATTAAATGCCGCCACCCTCAAAGACCACTACCCCATCCCCTTTATTGACCAAATGCTTGAAAGGTTGGCGGGGCATTCTTACTATTCATTTCTAGATGGTTATTCCGGGTTTTTCCAAATCCCCATACACCCGGAAGACCAAGAGAAAACCACATTCACTTGTCCCATAGGAGTTTATGCTTATAGGAGGATGCCCTTTGGGCTTTGTAATGCTCCGGGGACTTTCCAAAGATGTATGACGGCAATTTTTGCCGATTTTCTTGAGAAGAGTATGGAGGTCTTCATGGACGACTTTAGTGTCCATGGAGACTCATTTGATCTTGGGCTAATGAATTTGTCTCATGTTTTGCAAAGATGTGAGGAGCACAACCTCGTCCTCAATTGGGAGAAGTGCCACTTTATGGTGGAGGAGGGGGTTGTGCTTGGTCACATCGTGTCTAAGAGAGGCATAGAAGTTGATATGGCTAAGGTTTCGGTGATAGAAAACTTGTCACCCCCTACTAATGTGAAGGGAGTGAGAAGCTTTCTAGGCCATGCGGGCTTTTACCGACGTTTCATCAAAGATTTTTCTAAAATAGCCAAGCCTTTAACTTCTCTTCTTCTCAAAGACACACCATTTGTATTTGATGAATTTTGCTTGAGTGCTTTTTGTAGGTTGAAGGAGGCTCTTGTGACGGCTCCCATAATCCGATCACCGGATTGGAGCCTTCCCTTCGAAGTTATGTGTGACGCCTCCGATTATGCGGTCGGGGCGGTGCTAGGCCAAGTTGTGGACAAGAGGCACCATGTAATCTACTACACAAGCAAAACTCTTGATCAAGCCCAAGTCAACTACTCTACGACGGAAAAGGAAATGTTAGCCATTGTTCATGCCGTGGAAAAGTTCCGGCAATACTTTGTTGGTGCTAAGGTTGTGGTATACTCGGATCACTCCGCCTTGAGACAATTGTTAGTGAAAAAGGATGCAAAGCCAAGGCTCTTGAGGTGGGTTCTTTTACTTCAAGAGTTTGACTTGGAAATTAAAGACAAGGCGGGGTCGGAGAATGTTGTTGCCGACCACCTGTCTAGATTGACTACCGAAGATCATGGGTTGAAGGATGAGAGTGGCCCGATCAATGAGTGGTTGAGAGAAGATAGTTTGATGATGATAGGTGGTAAATCACCATGGTTTGCGGACTTGGCAAATTTGATTGTGAGCGGGTTTATTCCGGAGGAGTTGGATGCTAGAGCTAGGAGGAAGTTGAAGCATGACTCAAAACGCTATTTTTGGAATGACCCACATCTTTTTCGCAAGTGTGGTGATGGCATGTTTCGAAGATGTGTTCCTAGAGAAGAAGGCATGGAGATAGTCGATAGAATTCACAACTCGGCCTATGGGGGCCACCTTGGTACATCTCGCACCATTGCAAAGGTGTTACAAGGTGGTTTCTTTTGGCCATCTATGTTCAAGGATATCCACTACTTTGTCAAATCTTGTGATCGATGCCAACGAACGGGGAATATAAGTCAAAGAAATGAGATGCCCCTTCAAAACATTCTTGAGATTGAGCTTTTTGATTGTTGGGGAGTTGATTTCATGGGACCATTCCCCAACTCTTGTGGGAATGAGTACATTTTGGTAGCGGTGGACTATGTGTCCAAGTGGATTGAAGCCGTTGCCACCCCAACAAATGATGCTAAGGTTGTTATCAAGCTCTTCAAAAACACTATCTTTCCGAGATTTGGGACCCCAAGGGTGGTGATTAGCGACGGGGGTTCGCACTTTAGGAAGAGCACTTTCAAGATCTTGCTTTCTTCCCATGGTGTCACTCATAAGACCGCTCTTGCCTACCACCCTCAAACTAGTGGGCAAGTGGAGGTCTCAAACCGTCAAATAAAAGCCATCTTGGAGAAGACCACTAGCAAAGGTAGAAAGGATTGGTCTCAAAAGCTTCCGGATGTTCTATGGGCCCTTCGCACCGCCTTCAAAACTCCCCTCGGCACAACTCCCTACAAGCTTGTCTATGGCAAAGCTTGTCACTTGCCAATCGAGTTGGAGCACAAGGCATGGTGGGCCTTGAAGGAAATGAACTTTGACATTGATATGGCCGGAGAGCTACGTTTTCTCCAAATGAGTGAGCTTGAAGAACTAAGACTTGATGCCTACGAGAGCTCAAAGATTTACAAGGAGCAAACAAAGAAATGGCATGATGCCAAATTGGTTGATAAAGATGTAAAAGTGGGTGATCAAGTCTTACTCTATAATTCTAGAGTCAAGTTGTTTCCGGGAAAGCTACGCTCGAGATGGTCGGGTCCTTTCAAAGTTATCGACATTTCACCACATGGAGCTTTTGAACTTTGGAGCGAAGAAGGTGGTAATTTCAAGGTCAATGGGCATCGAGTGAAAAGATATTTTGATGGAGATGAAAAGGGAACGGTAGAAGTGCTCTTCCTTGGGGATCCACTTCCCGAGGAGGAGTCTTGTTTGTAAACTCTTGTGATTTGATAGGTTTGGTGGAGTCCCTCAACAACCACCAATTTTTTGTATATAGCATGCATATTAGGAGTAGTTGTGAAGATTTGGTTTTGTGTACTCGGGTATTTCGTCTTTAGGAGGAAGATTTAGGTAGGTTTTAAACATTTGTAGTCGGGTTTGGATCGAAACCATGTCTTTGGGAATTTGTTGGTTGAGTCGAGATTGTGGGTGACTTGGGTTTCTTTGGGAATTTGTTGTGATTTTGAAGGCGAGGTGAAGAAGAGAAGAAGTGCTCCAGGCCGGTAGGCCGGCAGCCGGTGTGCCGACCGGCCCAGAGCACTCCAGAAGGTTAATGTTGAAGATTGATGTTTGCAGTGCAGGTGTTCCAGGCCGGTAGACCGGCAGCCGGTGTGCCGACCGGCCTGGAGCACATTATCATAGAAGTTGAGTTTTGCAAATTTTTTGGCCTGTATGATCCTCTGATACTACATCCTCTGATTTCACTGGATGCTCCTGAGGCCGGAAACCCATGAGTATGATCCCTTTTAATCCAAATCTTCATCATATTTATATTTTCGCCTGCATTTAAATAGTTGTATTATATCTTAGTTTAGTTATCCATTTAGTTGCATCCATTTAAGCTTGCATTAGAATTTAATTTTGTAACATATCGTCACATGTTAGCCTTGCATCCATATAGCGTAGTTGCATTTTGTTTGGTGTCATTTTTAGACTTTCCCGTGGTTGGTACCCCCATGAGGGGCGTGCATTTATGCATTTTACCGCCACGACGAGACTCCGATATGGCACACTAGACTTTCCTGTGGGAGGTACCCCCATGAGGGGCTTGCATTTATGCACCTTACCACCGCAGCGAGACTCTAGATTAGCATATAGTGTAGTTTGCATTTACTTAGATTATGACTTTGTTTTATAGCATTTTGCATTTAGTTTTAGGAATTTTATTTAGTTCATGCATTTGCTTAGAGCTAACCCTCTTGTATATATTGTTCATATTGTGATTATTCATCAAAAATCAAAAACCCCAAAAACAAGTTTTTATTTTTCAAAATATTTAAAAACCCAAAAACATGTTATTTGCTTTAAATTCACCCCTCACACCATGTAAATACTAAGTGTGGGGAGAGAATCCCCAAAAAAAAAAAAATTGAAAAACCCAAAAAATTTGTTTTGTTTTTCCTTTTCTTTTTTTCCCTCCTTTCATATTTGAGTCACTTACTCGGGGACGAGTAAGACTTAAGTGTGGGGAGGATTTTATTTCTTTTGTATATATCGTTGATTTTTGAAAAAAGTTGAAAAATGCCTAAAAATCGAAAAATTTGAAAATTTTCCAAAAAAAAAAATAGATGTTTAGATTTGTTTGTATATAGTTTATTTTGTATATATTGCCGTGTGTTTCTTTTTATCTCCATCCATAGGTGCGCCCCACATCATATGAGGCACGAAAAAGGGAAAATGAAGACGCTTTGGTGAGACCTTTCCTATTTCTCTTCTCCCTTATCTCCTTTTCTTCTTATTTGAGGACGGGATGTGTTGATGACGATGGTGTGAATTTTGTTGATTGGCGTGTGTGCCACTTGTGTGCTGTTAGGAGATAGCATTAGCTTATGTGTCATATAGTCGGTTAGAGCATGTGCATTTAAGTTGTATATATGCTAGATTGCATCATGGCATATAGTTGCATTTAGAAAAATGTTTTAATAATTGTCTTTTTGGAAAACTTGTTGAATGTGCATAGTCCCTTTTTGCTACTTTTTTATTCATAAAGTGTTCATCTTAATCGTGGAATTTTAGACGCCCTGGGTTGTGCATTTTTAGTGAGTTTTAACCCGTCTACTAATGCCGAGTCACGAGTTTGCGCTTATTCCACCTCGACAACCTCGATTGATGTGATTATTCCGATGGTAGAAAGGATTCTTAGGTGACCGTTCTTGCTATGCAACCAACCATGATTCATTGTTCTTCCACTTTTGCTCAAAAAAAAGGAAACAAATCAAACAAGCTGAAAATATTGAGTCAATTATCATCTTTTCTTGTTTTCGTCGAGGAAGTGCAAAACGGAACTTCTAGGGATTCTAGTGGGCCCATATCTAGGCCCCCTTTCGATGCCACTACGGTGGGGATACCCCTATTGTTGGTTCCGACCGCATGTCCTTGACGGAAGCCGTGTGCTTTCATGCTAAAAAAAAAAAAATTTGCAAACCAAAATGCAAATCAAAAAGAAAGAAAAAGAAAAAGAAAAAGAAAGCAAAGTGTGAAATGAAAAGTTTTGCAAGCACTTAGACTCAAATCTCAATTTCCTTTTATCCTTCTTGAATCATTTACCTTTGAAGTTGCATAGTGAGACGGGACGACCCTTGTGTCTCATTTATTTGAGAAACGTGAATTCCATATGCTATTTTGCTTAATAACGTCACGAGGATTTCATTTCCATCTTTCATTTTATCGCTTTTGGCCAAGCAAATAGTAGACAGAGTTCGAAATTTTCATTAGACTTGCACCGCTAGGAGGCGAATATTTTTCCATGCTTTATGATATTAGTGGCTTATAAGGATCATGCATTATTTAGACGGTTTTCCTTTTAGATATTTCCGTCACATGGATGAGGCATGTGATTTTTCTTTTGTTAGATGCATCTTTGTCGTGTTCTTACGTGTTTTTCATTTGGATGCGTCGAAATTTTGAGCAAGCCCCTACTTGCCTTGCAAGGAAGTACTCTACTTCATGAGTATCTCGTTGTGAGTTGAAGGGACGGAGGAGGCCCGTTAATTGCCTACCGTCAGATATTACTAGTAGTTTAGGTTGTAGCCTTAGTATTAGTGTAGTGTCGAATAAGGGTACTTATGGGTCTCGAATTTTGTTTACTTACTCGAGGACGAGTAAGTCTTAAGTGTGGGGAATTTTGATAAGCATTTAATTAGTCACATTTTTCCCTCATTTTCGTCCCCATTTTATTCCGTTTACACGGATTTGCATGCCCTTGATTGCATTTTGCTTCCCGATTTCCCGTGCTATGAATGTCGGTCTTAATTTGTAGGAATTAAGGCGGAAATGAAGAAATCGGAGCATAAGGGTCTTGCATGAGTCGGGATTCGAAGAGGAGACGAAGAAGTGAAGAAAGCATGCCCAGGTGGTGCAGGCCGGCCTACTGACCGGCGGCCGGCCTACTGACCGGCGGCCGGCCACCCGGCCTAGACCCCATCTCCACAAAGAATGAAGAAAGAAAGAGTGGAAGAATAGGTCAGGTAGTGCAGGCCGGTCGACCGGCGGCCGGTCGCCTACCCGGCCTGCACTACATCAGAATGCCCATAAGAAGTATTTCGTGCTCCAGGCCGGTCGGAGACCGGCGGCCGGTGGACCGGCCAGGACCAGCATTTCCATACTTAGAAGATTTTGAAGACGGAGAAATTGGAGTTACTGATGTGCTCCGGGCCGGTCAGAGGGCCGGCGGCCGGTCAGAGGGCCGGCGGCCGGTCAGAGGGCCGGCGGCCGGTCGACCGGCCAGGAACACAAGACTGAAAATTCGCCCTCTTCTTCTAATTTCTTCCTTAATTTCGAGACACCTATATATACCCTCCCCCTATTATTTTGTAAGCAGCTTTTACATTCCTCTTAGCACAAAACCCTAGATAATTTGTAACCTAAATTAGTCCCTAATTACTCTCCCTATCCTTCCCTAATCAAGCTTAGTTTCTCATTTCAAGTTGTTAGATCTAGTCTTTCATTTCAGTTTTGGGTTTGTATTGAGGATTCTAAGGGTGAAGACATTCTCCCTCTTCATTAATACAAGCTTGTTGGTATTAAATTTCTCATCTTTTTTGTTGTTTATGCAATTAATTTCCATTTCTAGTTTATTGTTTATCATTTGATTGTTTTAATTGTTCATCTCATAACATGATGTTGATTGAACTCCTTCTTGCCTTTAGTGCTTTGATTCCCCTTAGTATGTGTGAGTAGTTCTCCTCTAGGGTTTAGGGGGAGCCTAAGGGAGGATTATGTGGGGTATTAGGATGGTTAATTAGTAAGTTTGTGGTAAATAATTTGGGTATTGCTCATATGAACACTAAGTGTTTGATGAAATGTGTAAACGAAAGTTGCCCATTTTATCAAGCATGGTTTGATTATTTCTTAAGCGACGGTGGTAGAAATGATTAGACTAGTGTTTATATGGGTGATTTGAGACAAATGCGATGGCTTTGTTGATGATTATTGATTGTTGAGACATTAGCAATTGATTTTACTCGAATTACTTACCCATTTGCTAATTACCCGACTAGCCCATTAATCCCCCTAAGGTGAACCCTTCACCTTAGCCTTTCCCTTAATTGTTTTCATCATTATTGCTTAGCGATTACTTGTTTTTATTAGATTTTAGTTAATCTTCCAATCCATCTTTTGTTAGGCTAGAATAGGATTCATGCAAACTTGTAGTTGACCCCTCCATCCTTGTGGTTCGACCCCGACTTCCGCTATCGCATTAGTTGGGTTTCATAAATTATTTTGCTTGAGCGGTACGCGACAAATCGCTCATCAATATATAATTCCAAAACCAATTCGAAAATCAAGGGACAGTAATAAGATGAGATCAATTTATAAAATTGCATTATACTATACAGTTTTAGATGTATAAAAATAAATAATACTATTAGAAAAGTAATTAATTTAGAAAATAAAACTAAATTCTAAGAGTACATTTATAAATTGGAAAGTATGAATATTATAAAAATAACATAACTTTCCTTAATTAAAACATTATGACATCATGTGATGTCAATATGATTTATATTGATTGTAATAGTAGTAGTTGTGGGGTAGAGAAAAATATCCGACACTTTTAAATGTCATTCTAATTAAGTATTTACTATTTATTTCAACACATATAAACAAAAATAACAGCGGGTGTAGTGAAGATATAGTAGCAGCTGACGAAATAGTGAAATTAATAGTATTAGATGCGAAAGTAGTGAAACTAATAATAATAACGTCGTGAGTAGTGAAAGTAACAGTAGTAACAACAAATGTAATGAAAGTAATTAACAATAATAACAATGACATAAATTACGTACCATTAGCTAACCACCGTATGAAAACATTCAATTTATTTAAATATGTAAGCTTAATAAAATTAGCGAGAGTAGTGAAGTTAACCGCAAAAATAGCGAGAGTAGGCGCAGAAGTAGTAAACGTAATAGTTTAACATGATATGTTGTAAAATTAATAATATTAACAGATTGAGTATTAAATGTGTCTCATAATTTATTAATTTTACATCTCATCATATATGTCGTATAAAAAATATACTATAAATGATAAATGTATAAGTTAGACCAATCAAACACAATTATATTTCATATAAAATAAAATAAAATGGTAAATAAAGGTAGGTCTAGCTGAGCCGGGCACCAAACCTAGTATGTGATATTCCTAGATACCCATTTCTGACTCCACTTCTCTCTATTATCCCATTTGTGATTTTTGTTTTCTTATATAGATTCCATAGGAGCCCTATATAAGCCCAAATAAAATTATATAAATTGCAAGATCAATAACCAATCATCAAATATAATTGAGAGGAAAAAAATGGAGATGAAAAAAATGATAAAAGTGATAGCATTAGTTGTTATGCTAGTAATGCTGGTGGATGAACCAATGACTTGTGCAAAAAAAACTAAATATTGCAAGAGTCTATGTCAGAATCAATGTAAGAATCAATGTGGAAACAAAGGTGGAGCTTCGTCACCACCTGGATTTCCCGATCCCGGACTTTATCTTCTTGGAGTTTCCAAACTAAAAACTTGTGAATGTTACGTGCAATGTAAGGGTCAATGTAAAAAGAAACCTGAAGGTTCGTCAGCACCTGGATTTTCTGATCCTGGACGTTCCCAACCTAGATTTTCGTATCCAGGAAATTCCCCGCCTGGATTTTCCGATCCTAGAGTTTCTGATCCTGATTTTTCTTCACCTCAAATGGGTCATCCATGAAAACATGGTACATAACTAGTTCATCATCGATATGTTGTTACTATTGATGATTTGAACAAAAAGGCTATCGATTTACTAATATATGATGTATTAATACTCGAATAAATGAATAAGTATCAATATATACATTTGAATAAGTGAATCATGTGTGTTCAATTGTGCAGTATCAATTTTTAGTGTTTATACTAGGTCTAACTTTTCTAGTTTTGGAAAAAAACATGTCAAAGTACGTATGATATAAATACGCTCAAATCGTCATATCTATTTCCTCACCACCCGCTTTATGAGATTCAATTTAGTTATTTTAGTCCTTTTTCTCAAATGAATTCTATAAGTTTGATTAAAACATACCCCACATATATAAAAAAGCGCGAGAGATTTATTTGAAAGGAGGGAGTACTGGGTTCAATTGAATAAAACATGTCAAAGTACGTATGATATAAATACGCTCAAATTGTCATATCTATTTCCTCACCACCCGCTTTATGAGATTCAATTTAGTTATTTTAGTCCTTTTTCTCAAATGAATTCTATAAGTTTGATTAAAACATACCCCACATATATAAAAAAGTGCGAGAGATTTATTTGAAAGGAGGGAGTACTACTTAGGGTATTGATAGTCCTTCACAAGAGTCAAATTTTGTGAAGGAATATCTGTCACAAATTTTGAAAACCAACAGAGTTTCAACGTTATAAAGCACAATTTGAGTTCCGACCCTTGGGAATACGAGTTTAAAAACTTGATAATGGATTGATTCTATCGACCCGGCCACACGAGATGTAGAACGACGACACAGACTAGATTAGATTAGACCTGAAAATGAACGCGGTTCATTTGTGTAAGATTTAAATTATTGGTTTGGGATATGGATTTTAAATCCAATATGTTAAAGTTACTATAATTTTATATAAAACCAGTTTACATAAATGTTATTGTAAAAATAAGTGATATTTTACCTAAATAACACCACTAAAATAACTTCAATCAACCACCAATTTTTTATGATAAGGCAAATCCTTATATGATTTTACAACATATTATTATGACACGTTTTATACAAGGCCTACTTATAAAATTAACTTGGCTCATATTCTCTTATAAGACAACTGAAGACCAATGCTTGTTTATTAACTCAATTTACAAGTGAAAAATTCTCATTTCAGGCTGCCTTTTCCGTCTTAAATTTAAGACGGAGGAAATGTTGCTATTTTATAAATGGACCATTTAATGACAAAATCTTGCAACTAAAGTACATCAAGGGTGGAGTCCAGTGATTTGAACTTAGGTTAATTTCTCAAGGAACTCACCTTCAAGTCTTCCCAAAAGTAATCTTGTACAGTATTTGTGACATGAGTCGATGTCTTCTATACTTCGAACATGTCGCTCTCGGGTTGGGTAACTTATCTAGTATATGTGGTTTGCACGCTATATACTAAAAATCAGTACATTTTATAACAAATGAGTCAATTTTTCATCTTAATTTCAGACGAAAAAGGCTCGTTTCAACTCTCAAGGGAGACTTGCTCTTTATAAGTCCATCTATACTCCTGCAAGCCTCTTTGTGACGAATATAACCGGTCACAAACTTGTGACGGACAAGTATTACCCACATGGCTAGTTAGGACAAAAATTAGAGTGCCCAACGAGCCAGAAATGACTTATCTTTATCTACCCATGTGGATTTTATTTGACCTGTCACAAACTTGTCTGTCACAAATTAGACTATCTCCACTCTATAAAAAAAAAAAGACGTATCAGATATTATGCACATATGTACTATCTGGAAACTAAGGGGAAATAATATATGGAATGACATAAATATATACAATTTCATATATTATATAGTTTTAGATGTATAAAAATTCATACAATATTATATAGGTATATAATACTATATTTTTGTAGAAAAGTATTCCCCCGTCCCGGTCGTTTGTTGTCCTATTTTTTTTTTGATGTCTCAATTATTTGTTGTCATTTCTATATTAGGAAGATTTTCTATGAGTAATTTGAACCTTCAATGACACTATTGTCCCCTTGTCATCCACTAAGTACCACCACAAATGTTCCCTTACTCTTTCATCGGTCTTTGTGCTAAAATGAAAGAACAAATGACCGGGGCAGAGAGAGTAATTAATTTAGAAAAGATAATTAAAATTTGAGAGTAAAGTCATAAATTCGAAAGTTGGGATAAGATGAAAATAAAATATTTACATGACTTTCCTTAATTATAAATTATGACATCATTGTGATGTAAATATAAATTATTTTTTTATATACTAAATGTAGCATATGTGTTAGTTGTGAAAGTAACAATCGTAGCAGGAGTAGGGAAAGAACCAATTATAATAACAGGAATAGATAAAGTAGCATTAATTAATAATAGTAGATGTAGGGAATGCAATTCATAATCTCGATGATAAAATTTCAATAGTAGCTGTAGGAATAGTAAAGTAACAATAAAATATTGAAAATTGGTGAAAGTAAGTATACTGTATGTAAATTATAATTTTTATAATAATTTTTTTTAATTATAACTTTAAAAAATAATAAACATTAGTAAGTATTAATCTATTAGCAATTGAGGTAGCGAATGTCGGTTGATAAATAAGCCTAATTTTAAAAAAGATCATAAAAATATGTATTATAAAAAATAAATAAATGATAAATGAAGATAGCTTCGGCGGAGCCGAGAAATCGAACACCCACGCTAATTTTAATCGTGTAAGACGCGTCATACACGATGACCCTATCTGTCCTAGATGTTTGGATGGAGATGAATCTATTGACCACTTATGCGATTCTGTCCTAGCTCCATTGAAATCTGGCATTTCCTTGGCGAATGTGCGACTTTTACTGCCTTTTTTTCTTTACCTTTTGCGACTTGGATGACTAAAAATGCTAGCAGCGAATTTTCTACACCTTCTCATAATTGGTCGATGAAATTCACTATAACTTGTTGGTGGATTTGGCGTTGTGCGTAATAAATGAGAACCCGACTGATCCCATTCGGTTTCTCCGCCACCAATTCGAGTCTACGAGGAATGCCCTCGACCCCTTCTCTCTTCTTACATCTGTCCCTGGAACAACTCACGAGGAGGGTTATATACGCTGGTCTACACCACCTCACGACTGGTTACCCTTAAACATTGATGGCGCATCTAGAGGCAATCCAGGTCCGGCTCGACGTGGCGGCATTTTTCGTGACGAAGTTGGTACCTTTTAAGTGCTTTCATGTTTTCTTGCGTTATTTGCTCCTCAATGCGAGCAGAAATGCGCGCTTTAGTGACAGATCTTGAACGAGCTCGACAATTTGGGTTTTAAATATTGATGGTGCACATGGACAATTCGTCATGTCTGAGCTTTATTCATCAAGAGCAACTTCTAAGCAACAGTCTTCTCCCCGTACTGCAACAATGTCTTGAACTCATAAATCTGGAAGATTGGACGGTTAAAGTAGATCATGTCATCGAGAGGCTAATCGGGCCGCGGATTGGCTTGCTAATGAAGGAGTCTTATCCGACACTAGGACAACCTATATTGATCTCCCTCCCGAGGGTATCCGAACCATACTTCGTAGCTATTCCCCGCTTAGTTCATTTTTTTGGTATCGGGACTTTGCCCCTCATTTGCACCCAAAAAAATAAACATCTAATCTAATAATATACGAGACAAAAATCTTGTGATAGTTAGTTTTAAAATTGACCAACCAAATTGATTGTTTCTTCAATCAAATTAGGAATATACACCATATCTACTGCAAAACACAGACGAATTAGGGTTTCATTCACTCATTCAATTTATTCAATCGATTGAAAAGATGGCGGGAGAAGAAGACAACACGGATTACGAGAGTGATCCAGATGAGGTTAAGATGTCACTTAAGATGCGTCGTAGAGAAGCCAGCGACGACGAAGAACACGACGACGATGTCGAAGAAATCAACGATAATCTTCATCGAACTACCGGAGCCGTCGATTCCGGCGGAGAATCCGACGGTCAGGGAGCCGCTGATGATTACGAAATCGATTACGAAGAGGAGTACTATGATGATGAGTATGATGAGGATAGTGAAGTTGAGGAGAGAGGCGTTAATGGCGGAGAGGTGGCTGAGGAGGTGGTTACGGCGGCGGTGAAGGAGGTAAGCGAGGTGGAAGTGAAGGTGGAGGAGGAGGGAGAGAAGGAGAAAGTAGATGTGGGGGAGGCGGAGGCAGAGGCGGTGGAGGAGGAGGTGGCTGAGAAGGCGGTGGTTGAGCCGTTTGCAGTTCCGACTTCTGGAGCGTTTTATATGCATGATGATCGGTTTCGAGATATGGCCGATGGGAGGAACAGGTAGTTTTGATTGAAGAGTTGGTTAATTTATGGTCTCTGATTTGGTTAATGCATATGTTTTTGTGTTATGTTGTATGGTGAGAAACAATTTGTATGTTTGTTTCTGAGACGATGGGCAGGGATTGTTACGGAGCAGGGGGGATAGTAAGGGTCGCTAAGTGATGAAAATAAATGAAGTTTATAGTTAAATTATCGGTTATTTTGTTGATGAGTTTTTAGTATTGCGTTACTAATTCAACCACTGAAATTTGTGATATATGTGTTGGCTTCATTGAATTTATAATCTAGTTTCCCCATTGGATATAGAGGAGTTGACAGTAGGTTAGATGCGATGGTGATGCCTGAATCAACTTGTTTATGTATCAACCATGAAAGAAACAAGTTCAAAAGAAGCGAGCAATAGTTGAATTTAAGTTTTCGATTTGGAGGATTGAAGCAAAATATGTCTGTGGCCCTGTGGGTGTGGGAGAGGGGATAGGTTGAGTGAAGTTAGGGCGTAGAGTCAGTTATGGGAGTGAGGTAATTGGACATTGAGAGTAACTGCAAGTAAAATGGTTTGCTAGTTGTAGTACTCTTGATCTGGCGGAAGTGAAAGTCGATACTCATGGGCATCAAAATTAACATTTAGGTAACTAGGTTCCTTTATACCAGAGGAACTACTTTTTATTGTCGGATCGATAATCAGTCAGTTTCTGTGACAAACATTAGGGTTCTCTTATAAGGCTAATCGTTTTTCATTTAGTCTGATCTGTCTGTTTCTCTAATCTTCATTTAATTCAATGCTCTATCCCCCCTTTTGTGGTGTTACCTTGACATGTCTTCCTCTAGGAATGTTGACCAATTAAGAGTAGAGTCTTGATGAAATGAAGGCCAAACTCAATTTACACGGTCCTATGTATTATATGGGTTAATGCTTTTACTATCAGCATGTCCTGACTACTATTTTTTGAGTAATTGGAATAGGCGAATGGTTAATGCACTATAATTCCAGAATCTTTTAAAAGACAAATTACTTCTTAAAGTGTTAGAAGGGGCCCCTTTAAATTTTATTAAAATGGTAAAAGTAATTATTCTTTTGGCGTTGTTTAAACTAATTTTCTTGAATAAATGAGCTCTATGAGCATTCTTTAGATTGATGTGTATTGAGTAGGGTTCTACGGGTTAAACATTCCTTTGTCATCTTTGTAGTTACATGGAAGAAATAGATTTTTCTGGAGACCTTATCATTGCTCATACTCTACAGTTTGGTAGACCTTATAATTTCTGGTTAGCTTTTAAGCTATTAGAGTAACCCCTGATGCTTTGAGTTTCACTTGTATACCTTAAAATCTATATGGGAAAATGTGAGCAACAGTAAGTCAGTTGTATAACACCTGTATTCATGTTTCTGGAATATTTATAATGGATTGTTGACTGAGGCATGTTTAGGTGTATTTTATTCTAGTTTCTTTTATCTCCTATACTCATGTCATGATGAAATCTTTTAGGTGACTGCATTCTATTTTTTTCTAATACCATAGTAAGGGGTGTAGATAGAGTTACTTTGCAGTGGGATACTGAAGCTGTAAGCTATGAGTCAAGCAGTTGGTAGCTCACATAACTTACAACTTCTTGAGAGGAAACTTTGATTCCGGGCCCGTCAAAAATTGTTTCTTGTCTTCCCCTAGCTAAGTAAAGATAGGAGAGATTTCTTTGCTTGTCAACCTTCGGAGGGATTTCATTGCGAGAATATGACTTGTTTAAACATTTTGCCTAAATCCTACTTCCTATATGTTTACTAAATCTTTGCTCAGTCAAGGCCTTGTTATTCAATATTAGGATTTTTTAGCTCATTCATTGTCTAGCATTTTGAATTTCTAGTGATAATGTGTGTATAGGCCTTCTTTGCATGTGTTCTCTTCCATATAGCTTTTGAATCTCCTTCATCAAGTATAATAAACTGTTTTTCTCCCTAATCTTTTTTCTAGGCGAACCTTTGGTGGAAAAAAACTGTGGGAATCAAAAGATGAGAGAAAATGGGGCCATGACAAATTTGAGGAGTTGCATGTGCAAGACCGTCGTTATGAGGAGGTATTGTACTAATATCTTTGATGGATGTTTCTTCAGTTCCTCATGTTAGATAATACTGTATCTTTTATGTGTGGTAAAATATGCACTTGTTACTCATTAGTTTGTCATTGTTATTAGGGGAAGAGATCTTCTAAAGGACCCTATCGAGGTCGTGGGAAAGCAAGGGGTGCCGGTAGTGGTTATGGTCGAGGAAATCGGGTGAAACAATTTAGTGAGAATAGTAATCAAAATGCTGCACCAAAGGATGTGAGGGGTAGGGGTCCAAGAAGATATCAACCCGTGATGAAGAATAATGGTGAAACAACGCGCCCACCACAATACCAACAGTGAGGGTCTCCTGAATTTTGCGCCTTCTGTAGCTGTCTTTGTAACATCTCTTTTCTTATCCTTGCATTTACAAGCATTTCTTTTTCATTAGGTCAGCGAGATCGTTTGACAAAAGTTCACGTACTGGTTCTGGGACAATGGTTACAACAACATTGAGTTCAAATGTGGAGTATGAAGTGGCTCCTGCTAAGAAAGCTGGATCTAACTTAAGCTCTGAATCACCTCCTTTTTATCCATCGGGTGCTTCCACTGCGGACGCTGCTTCAACCCAGAAAAAGGAAATGCACAGTCGAAATTATAGCAGGAACACCCGTCCCTCTGTGGATCCTAATTTTCCTATGCCAGTCTCTAATCCTTCATCGAGAGGGAAGAATGTTATCAATTCCAAGGGTTTTGACAAATTGCACGTTGACGATTCTGTTTCTCCTGCCAGCACTAAGACGATTAATAATATGGATATGCGTCATTCTTCCTCTTCTTCATTGGATTCTAATCAGTTCTCTCACCACAGAGGACGAGGAAGGGTTGTAGCACCCTCAAAAAGTGCTGTTTTCCAGCCACGTCAAACAAATAACCAATTAAACAAAGTTTCTCTTCAAGCGAGTGAAGCTAACAAGCTAAGCCCTGTTCAAACTCAAGGCCAATCTCCTTTGCAGACTCCGAGCCAACAGCTAGTCCAGCGCTCTCTTGTTACTTCTCAAAGTTCTTCTCCTCCAAAAGCAGGTTTGTTAGCAATTAAATTTCTGTCTGGGAAGGGTGAGACCCCTTCAGTGTTTGGTTATTCTAATACTTTTGTGGCTGTAAAAGGAAAAGGAGCTATTCAGGGAACTGGTAGAGGTTCAGTCGTGTATGGTGGTGCACAAGTCATGGGGCCTGATGTAAGTGTAGGTGCCAGTCACAGCGACTCTAATATACCAGCCTTCTTCCCAGGTATCATTATAAATGTTTTCCGTACTACAAAAATCATTTCATTTGTGTTTCTGTTCAAAATTCATCACGATAGATCCTAGAGGCATATGAAGTTGTGTTTAAAGGTAGAGGTTTGAGATTTGGTAAACATAGCGAGACGTTATGGGACATGTTAGTAAGCAGAAAGTATCATTGATTCTACCAAGTGACAAAACTCAAAGACGTCAGATCTGACGGATTTTAGTCTTTTAGTTTAAAGTTTAAACATGGAAGGATATGTGAACAAGGATCTCCAAATGCACAAAAAAATGTGGAGAGGTAACTGCTATGGAATCATAGGTTATTGGATTCACTCAACCGTCAAAGAATAGCAAATTGATTCGCATATTGTATTTTAGCATTTGCTTAAAATCTATATATGAGATTTTATTAAGTGCTTATTGTGTATCACGTGTTGTCTAAAATGCCTATTCATATCGAATTAGGCAACTGTGGCATTGAAATCTAATTATTCTTACCGTTGGCCTGTGAGGGAACTGAAGTTACCGAACAATAAGGTGAAAAATAAAAATAAAGAGAAAGAGCTTGGAATGCATTAAGTAGTTGGTTAACGTAATAATTTTGTTTCCTGAGCTGCTGTTTTCTTCATAACACGGTTTTGTGTTTAGTTATGCAATTCGGAGGCCAGCATCCTGATAGAATGGCTTCTGTTGGAATGGCGTTTCCTGGATATGTGCCGCCAAATGGTCTTGGAAACTCTGAAATGACATGGTATGCAATTTAAATTATGAGTATTATCCTGACAGATTTTCTGTTCCTACTTGACTGGTGGGGTTCCTGTTGTTTTTGGGTTCATATGTTGTTTATGACCAAGTAAACATAGCTTCTTTCTTGTAGTATATTATGTATACATCACTTTCGATGAATCAAGAACAATTCTTTCTTTATTCATAGAAATATCTGAAAGTAAATTTAATGTTAGATTCACAGTCATGCGTGGTAGTATTGGAAAGGTATGGATCTCATTTTTGATTCAGTTGTCTTAGGTAAGTGGTGTAGTCTGATTTATAATGTGGATATATTTTGTTTTCAGGCTACCAATGCTAGCGAGTGCTGCAGGTGCTTTGGGGGCAGCATACTGCCCACCTTATGTTGCCATTGATGGTAATTATCATCCTCGGCCTACAGGCCAAACATCTGCCTTGCCTGCTCTTAGGTATGACGCTTTTTTGCTGAACTTAGTCCTTTTTCTGAAAACGGGGATTAAAACTAAATAATATATGATTGCGTACAATTCTACTAACCATATCCCGGATAAGTTTCAATTTATTTCTTACTCCCCTTGCATTGTTAACAAAAGGTTAGTTCTCTATTGCTCTCCATTCTGTCAAAAGTGAGATCTATGCTTCTGAGATCAGAGAAATATATGCATCTTCTTACTCCAACTTCCAATCCACGTTGACAGAATTATCGATCTTTGAATTCGAACTTGCTAACAACCTATAGTTCCTTGCCCTGACACACTAGGGTTTCTGATAACAGACCATTGCTTTTTAGGGTTGAAGCCATCTACAAAAAACAATTTAGAGGAAAATTGCTTTTAATGTTCATGCTTGATATTTTTTTTGTTATATGTAATTACCTAGTATAGCCATATCGTGTATAGATACTGGAAAAGAAGAGGGAAAAGGTACATAGCATTATATCAATTTCTTTGGTTGGTTATAAATGCTTACTTGTGCTCCCAACATATTTTCTAGTCCCTACTCCCTAGCTGGTTAGGTGCTTTTGTGGTTGGTTTAATAGTTGCAGTTGTCCGTAGTTGCTTGGATTTAATTTTTTTTTTTTTATATATCAATATGCCATGCTGTTTTCCTGTGGCTTAGAATTTACTATATTGTATTCTCACTTTTACAGCAAAGACAACAACCTCAGTATCCCAAATAATGAAATGAAGCTCCAACATACATCTGGTAAGTGTACAACTGTTTTGGTATAAGCTGATCTGGTAGCTGTTTTTTGTGCGGTTATCTATATTGTGATCTTATTCTTGCTTGCTCCACAGCCGCTTCAAACGATGAGTTCAGTCATAGACAAAATAAGCCTCGCAGGTGTGTTGGTCTCCGTTGCCTCCTTTATAAAGTTGTTTCCATATGCTCCCTACTTCGTAGTCCCTCCACTGCATATATATTGTTCCTTATGACTTTAATGTTCATTGGCTTTGAACCATATTTCTCACAATGTACTGTTACAACTTTAAAAAAAGACGATATGTAAATTGTTATTCTGATAAGTAAAAAATGAGAAATTTCACATTGAATTGCTTCCTTTATGTGGAGAATAAATGGTCAAAGTTGACATCAGTTGACCACCAAACATTCAAATGGGGACAATTTGAGGTTGAAATTGTACGATGTTAATTTTTAACTGAACTTGTCTTTGTTTTGGCTTTCAGATACTCCGAGATGAATTTCCACCAGTGAAGTACATGTGCATCTTCCTTGTTCAAATAAGAAATTTTTATCTCAAATTGAAGAATCGTTTGTGCTTGGTTTGAAGAACTCTTATTTCTCCTCACCATAGGGCTCTGTTTCTAATGCCCTTTGTGCTCTCCTGCCCACGGGCTGGACCACACTGGGTCTTCTCTGACTTGACGCGTTTTAGGTGAACAAATTTTGGATTATTACGTGCACTTTTACTGAGTTTCTGTGGCTCTGATTATTGCTCTTTGCTTTTGAAGTTTGTACTTTCTCTTTAAGTTTATATCCACTATTATCGCCTTCATTTCTATTATTTTCTTGGGATTTATTTGCATAATGACTATGTGTTGTGTCTTCCTTTTTTATTTTCATTGTTTTACCTAACATTGGCGATTCATCTGTTTCTAATTTCTACGACTGTTTCAAAGGATTATTAATTTTAGCCAACCCAAACTATTTTGAGGTCTAGGCTCCGATGTAGTATTGACGATTCATATAATGATTCATGTTAGCTGACCTCAAATCATGGCCGTATTTTGTTGTCGTCATGGATATTAACATATAGAGCTTTTGGTATATAACTGTGTTCCTAGATTTGCTGTGGCGGCCTAAAATAAGGCTGGATTACCTATGAGGCTTACATATTGACGATTTCATATAATGGTTCATGTTAGTGGACCCAGAACAATTTGTGATTTTGGCCCTATCTTGTTCCTGTCATGGATAATAACATATAGAGTTTTTGTATATTAACTTTGTTCCTAGTTTGCTGTAGGCTTTAGCCAAGTAAGGCTGGATCACGCATGAGGCTTACAGAATCTGTTTTCTTTGTTTTGCAGTTATTATAGTGCATATGCTCGTGCTGTTGTCAGTTTATTTGCCGGATTGTTGCAGTTCTTTTGCATTGATTATGGTAAAGCCTTCTGTTGTTCTGTGGTATGGATTATCAACTAAACTATTTGGGTCATTGCGTTCTTTTGGGTTGATTGTGCACATAATTTAGTGCTCCATGTCTCAATGGTTTTAGGTTTTTGGGTGGCGTGTTTTTCCTGATCGTTGTAGATGAGTTTACCGAGGAAACGTGTGAAGAAACTGTTTGAGAAGTCAGACAATGCTCAATGCAGATTGGGTTTATGTATTTCTCGAGTTAATTATGTCTTTTATTATGAATCTTGTGTTGCCCTTTTTACAGTTAATATGTCATCTAATTTATGTTGGTACATTTAGTTTTTCTATCTGGTGTCACTTGTAAGATACATTAACAAAGTTTATGAAGACTTGCATGGTTGAGTAAGGTAATCTGGAGTGCTTTGTTTTCATATTAGTATTATACTTGTTTCATTTGCCAATCAATATGCTTTCTGCCTGTTACAATTCATTTCACTTTATTTGATTATTTTTTTCACAGAGGGTCATCTTAATAGATGTAAAGGATTACAAAAGACGGGGTAAATGCGACATATTTAAGATGAAATGTAACTAATCAATTTTCTAAGCTTACAACTGTTCATCTGGACAAATGGTCACTTATATCATTAAAATGGTGACATTCGACCCGTCTTCAGTTTGTGACGAAAAGTATTTTTCGATGAGAATTGGTGCTTCTTTGTCCAATTTCTTCCTGCTGCCACCATTTTACCGAAATCGCTGAAAGTTTCATCAAACATCCAGTAGGCATGATTCATCTATAAATAATACGGAGTACTTGATAAAAATAGATGTCTGTTGATTTAAAATTTAAAATCGTGTTCATACGAAAAGTATATTTAGAGCCTATGATTAGGCATTGCTGATAAATGATATAGACATGTTATTTTTCAAGGTTATGGACATTTGAGAGACGTTTGTCTTAGTGAATGTAGTGGATTGTGAATTGTGATCCTTCAATTTGCTTGTTTTAGAAGCAAAAACCTAGAATTTGTGCAGATACATACATACATACATATACATACTTGACTCATTTTTTATGTGTCAAATGCCTTTTATCGACTGGATTCAATAAACAAACATATATTTCACACTTTTCAGTATGAAAATGAAGGATCATCAGTTGGTAAAAATATTTGTTTTGCAACACGCTTTTTAGATAAAATCTAAGAGGGAGAATTTGAGGGTTGAGCTATAACACTTTGCACAATTTTGAATTTTACCCATTTGAATGACATGTTTCAAATCTCAATACACCAAATGTGTTACTCACTCTTACCTATGCTAAATGATTATTACTCCGTATTAAACTAGTATAGTTCCTCGCGAATGCGCAGTTAAATACGAAGTATTAGAGAATATAAAAATTACATCACTTGTATAACTCCAATCATTATACAAGCGTTAGATTTACTTATGTCCATTCCCGTTCGTGGTCATCTTGTTTACTCCAATTAAGAATTTAATAAGCGTTAGATTTACTTATGTCCATTCCCGTTCGTCTGCCCATGGTAGGTACATGCTTTCAAAATCATACCCGTCCCAACAAGTGAAAATCTACTTATACATGTGCCATTTTAGGTACAACATCAAAAAATAACACGCAATTCAATATTTTAAAAACGGTGACCCAACTAAGAAACCCAACGTAACCTCCCCAAAAATAACCCGCTCTTCTCACCCCGAAAACGGAAACTACCTAACCCGATAATAATCCGCACATTCAGGGTCAACACTCGCTTGACCCGTGACCCAATCCACTAATAGGTAAGTTTAGTTACATCAACTTTCCTATACGACCGTCCTATATCATAGGACTAGTCCATAGGACTATAGGAGAATAGCCCACACTTAATATTTCATTTTATCAACATTTTCATTTTATTTTGATAACGGGACCTCTTAGATGAATACCAACATATATAAAAGTGCAAACCATCAAAATATAACATTAAGCTATTAAACTTTGGGTTTTATTGGGCTAGCCTTTTTGATAAAATGGTCCTATAAAACGATTTGTGATTTATTTATATTTTGTATCAAAGCAAATAAAACTTATAGTTTTGGCTTTTCTAAATTAAATTATGCTTATATTTGTTTCAAGGGGCATAGTTTTGCCAGATAATTAATTACTCCAGGAAGTCAAGCTTGCGACGGGTCGACGGGTCAATTCCCTCTCACAAAGTGTAAGTGGGGGTGCAAGTGGGGGACTCCATTTCCCACCCACTTGCACTTTGTGAGAGGGAATTGACCCGTCGCAAGCTTGCGACGGGTCGATCCGTCACAAATGAGAATTTGTGTAATTACTCATATAGTAATTATATAAAATGCTTATTTTTACTAATACTTATTATATATTAAACCAGATAATAATAAAAATAAGATTTACTAGACATTTATAATTGGAACAAACAAAAACAATATTTGTAAAAGTTTGCGTTAATTTAACCTGATTATAACCTTAACTCAACCTAAAACTCGTATAAACTCAATTCTGACAAATCCATATCAAATAAACCTGACAATATTTTATTGAACTTGAATATAACCAACCCGTTTGACAATTGTACGCACTATTAATTAAGGTATGAAATGAATATGGCAAATTCTCATCTCAGGCGGCTATTTTCATCTGCAGGTTTTAGACGGGTCTTTTATAATCAATTTTGTATAATATGTGACCATTTAACGATTAAAGTGTTTAAGTTCAAAATTATTTTTCTAGTAATTTTTTTAATAAAAAATGATCACATTTTACTTTAATTGCGCAACATCTGAAATTTTAAGACGATGATTCAATGACCCGTCTTGAGGGAGACTTATCGATTAAAAACATCGACAGGGTGTTGTAGGCTTCCTACTGATTATTGAGTTTGCGTCAGAGAGTGAAAAAAGAAGCGCAGACACAAATATAACACAACAAAAGCTGCTCTTTCTAACTAAATTTACTTACTTGTCTGATGCAATTCCTTCAGCTTTCTAATTTCTGTAATTTGACACCAACCAAACTACCTTTGATTACCAACTTCACCCTTGTAAGATCCCAACTTTCTTCCTACTTAATTGTTTCTTTAGTTCAGTTTTTTTTTTTTATAATTATTCTTTGCTTCAATTGTGTTACTTTCCTCTTTTAACTTTTGTTTGTTTGGTTTGCTAATTTTATGTCTAGTGCTGTTTATGTTCATTTGGGTTTGTGAATTTTTGTGTAATGTGGGTTTTGTTTGATGGGGTTTGAGTTAAGAACATATTTCAGTAATGAGTTTGAATGTTTGATTAATTTTCATGATTTTTGTTGCTTTTCTCTGGAAATTAGTGTTTCTAATTGTTGATTTTATCTGGGTTTTTGCTGATTTAGTGAATAAGGTTTCAGCTGTTACTTCAATTTGATAGATCTATGTGAAATGTTTCATCTTGTAACTTTTTATAGAATAAATGAGATTTACTGCAAATCAGCAGAATTAGAAATTGGATTTTTTTTCCTTTAAAAAAAAGAAAGAAAAAGAAATGGGTATCATCGATTTCAACTTTTCGTTCCAATCATTTGTTTACTTTGATTAAAATACTCCTTAAATCATAGCGATTCTCAATAAACTTCCCTATTTAAGGAAACACTCTACCCCACTATACAATTAAATTTGGACCACACAAACTCCTACCAAAAATAGAAATAGGGAAGTTATTGTGAATAGACAAAAAAGGAAATAGGAAGGGTTATTGAGAATAGGAGGTAATACAATATAGAATCAAGGTGAATCATAATTGGTTAAATTAATATATATTATGTGAGGTCGGATGACAAGTGGATGAGACAAAATATATGATATTTTAACCGATTGTGAGAGGGGAAGATAGAAGAGAAGGTGGGTACCAATTCATGGAACATTAATATGGGAAATGCAACAAATTTCAGGGGAAAGCCTCATTTCATCCTGCATTTTCTGACTAAAGATGCCTTGTTTTGACTGTTTGAGGAAAATCTTGTTGATATTGACTTGTATTTATTGATGCTAGGTGTTGGAATGATATAAAGTGAACGGTGGAGCTAGTAAAAATCATTTGCATATCATAGAGGGGATATAATTTGCAAGCTTAGGAAGAAGTTTGACGATATATCTGACCATATATGCTCCATCCGTCATATGTATTTCGATTTCCTTACTTAGATGGGCATTCCCCTGCTGGTATTACATAGTGAGACTGCTGGAGATCAATTCCCTTTGCTAATGGAGCGCTTGGAATCTGTTGAACGTCGTAACCATGTAATCAATATTGCTGTTAGTGTTGATGCTCCATCGAGCACATCTAATCATGGTGACGGTAGAAATCGAACCGAAATTGACCACAGTGTAGATAGACCATTAGATGCTAGTACTACCCAAGTTAATACATCACAATCTTTATCTTCTAGTAGGACAATGAGCTCCCGAAATTCTTCATCTGTGGCGAGAGGTAACTCCATTGGTTACACCAGCCCGTTGAATTCGGGCCTATGGATCTCAGTTGAGCTCATTGTCACTCTGGCCCAAATTGTTGCTTCTGTTGTAATTTTGTCGTTGTCAAGATATAAGAGTGCAGATGCTCCCCTTTTCGCATGGGTAGTGGGTTATGCATGTGGTTGCCTTGCAACACTTCCGATTCTATACTGGCGTCTTCGGAATTGCACCCAAGGACGTGACCGTTATTCAGTTCAGTCACACCAAAGCTCTTCAGGGGTAACCACTTCTGAAGGCACTACTTCCACAACATTGTCTTTCACTCGAGAAGAAGGGAATAGTCATCATGATTCACATGCACTGACCAGAAATGGCCGTATTGGTGGAAGAATTAGTGTCCGGTAAGCGTTTAATATTTTTTTATTAATGGGTCATCTCACTTATGCCATTTATTATCACAAAACCCACTAATGTTTTCGTAATGAGAAATGGGGGAAAGACATTCCAATGGGATTAAATGGTTTTATTTTGTTACTTTGTCTTCGTCAGCAATTACTTTTGTTGTTGAACAAGAATCTGGTTCATCTGCAGGTTCAATGGGATAGTTGACCACTTTAAGATGGCATTGGACTGCTTCTTTGCCGTGTGGTTTGTAGTTGGTAATGTGTGGATTTTTGGGGCACATTCCTCTCCTTCCGTAGCTCCAAAGTTGTATAGGTAACTATTCGTATTGTCTTGAATTCTTACAATTTTCCTCATGTGACTGTTGATGGTTGAGTGATGTTAAGTTGTTAAGTTTGGCCTATTTTCTCACAGTATACCAATAACTAAACTTAAATGATTATTTTAAATCACGCACTATTTCTACATATATTTGGAGAAATTAATGGTCAAAGTCATCGGTTGTCGATTGCTTCATCTCAGACAGCCAAGCTACTTGTTCTGTGTTGCAGGTTGTGTATAGTTTTTCTTACCTTCAGCTGCATTGGTTACGCGCTCCCGTTCCTACTATGTGCTACCATATTTTGCTGCCTGCCTTGTATTATTTCAGCAATTGGCATTAGAGAAGATCTCTCAAAAACTAGGGGGGCCAGCACGGAAGCCATTGAGGCCCTACCCACTTACAAGTTCAAGCTAAGCAAAAATGAGATTGCCGATGATGAAGATATATGCTTGAGAGCTAGTAATGAACATTTGGCCAATGGAACGCACAAGGAGCTTAGGATATCTCGAGAAGATGCAGTAAGTTTGAAATTAATTTGAACATAAATCTTTATGAGCCAGTTAACTGTGGTGCTCAGGGGGTAAAGTCGTCGCACTCATGACCTAGGTTTGAAGCCCATCAGCATAGAAACTGCCTTATTGGCTCCCTTAACAGTTTACACCCAAGAAACCGACCTCCAAATATCTACCAACCAGCCCGTTATTCTTACATATGTTTGTTTTCTTTCATTTCATTGTTGCCATCGTTCACACTATTCATCTGTTTGATTTTCCCCTTAGTCAAAATTATTGATGATATTTATAAATGGGACGGGTTGCAGGCTTGCTGCATTTGCTTAGCAGTCTACGTAGAAAACGATGAGTTGAGGGAGCTTCCATGCTTCCACGTCTTCCACACTGAGTGTGTCGACAAATGGTTGAAGATCAATGCATTGTGCCCTCTGTGCAAGCTTGAAATCAGTGAGCTCAGTAGCACCTCATCATCTGCCCGAAACAACTCCAGACAAGTAAACACAAATGGTGAAAGTGCGGGTGATTCTTAGTTTATATTCGTAGGCCGTACCCTTGTAAATTATGCTTCTATTTTGAGAATGAAGATCTTCTATTGTGCATTAAATTGCCATTTCTTCAGGGTGATCATACTGGACCATGAAAGTATTCGTCTGATCTATAGAGTTTTGTAACATACGAGTTCAGGTCGCAAGTTTCAGAGTTACGGAAAGCATACTCTACAGTTTGTTTTGTTACTGTTCTCCTTTGCTTCGTTCTATAGTTTCCTTATATCTGTCGAGCCAAGCATTGGGGACTAAATTTATCGCAGTTAAAATACCAAATTACTACAAGACTCTAGTGCCCTAAGATTTAAGGGTTCTTGGTGATTTGATGTTTAAAATTGATTCATTTTGGTAACCTGTGGTGCTGTAGGAACACATTGCCAAATTTGATTACACTAATGACTAATGACGATTTTCATCATCATGAAAAAAAATGCAAAAAAAAAAAATTGTTACCTGAAAATATTTGTTTTTATAACAAATATAATGATATTACCGTTTTTAAGTCATCAAAATAAGAAATAACTGCAAACTCGAGGCAGGAAATTAAACAAGTATTTTTTTTGACAATTAAGTACTGACAAACCAACCAGTAGTTCCCCTATACGACGGTTGCATCGCGCTTTTTTTTTTTTTTTTTTAAATGTGATCATTTTTTGCCAACCGTGACCTCTAGGTAAACATTGACCACTTAGAAAAAAAAATGGTCATTTTTCAGTCCTAAAAACTAAAAAGTGGTCGCTTTAGAGAATTGCACAAACCAATTATTGATGCCATCGGAGAATGAGGTAATCAAATACTTGCTGTTGTCCAAATCTCAGAGTGGCAGAGTGAGATAATCCCAAGAAGAAAAAAAATTCTCGTGAATTTAAAGAACACGTGTCTTATCAAGTTAATTCATGTGAATTGCAAATGTGAAATGTCTGTAAACCTACATTTTGTTTTCATGAAGATATTACAGACCTCAATTATATGGGTAGTGAAGGTTGTCATACGGTTTTGTTTAACGTCACTTAAATACAAGCTACATATAAGGGTATTTTCATATTCATTCTCTTACAAATTTGAGTATGGCGTTATCATTTCCCCAACTACATGCCTGAAAATTGGGTGGGTCGGAACAAGATTTGGTAGTTAAAAACATTGCATGTTCTCAAGTATAACGCAGAAGTAAAGCCATTTAATTACATTACAAAAGAAAGTTAGACGTGAGAGAAGCATTGTTGTTTAGCCATTGTTTTTTTAGCTTAAACCATCCTCCTCTCGCTCTCAAACTTAACTAACACAGACAAACAAGGGTACAACTCAAGTGAATATAAAGAAACCCCACTTTCTATTGCATCCAAAACTTTCGACAGCAAACCCATGTTCCGTTCTCCCTCCATTGTTGTTCCTTTCCGTCCATGTCCCTCTCCCTTCGTTTCCTTCTCGAATGTTCCAAGGACAAGAGAGAGTGAAACTTGAACATATACAATCACATACTATGTGTATGTAAACAATTATCTTTACTGATGCCAAAAAAAAGTTAGGTACGAAGTAATAGGTAGTGTCATAAATGTTTTGTCTATATGTTGCAAGAGTATGAGATTATCGGACCTAGAGACAGACAAATTTACATTGCTTATAATCTTATATATATAACCCATCACAAAAACACAGGTGACCTCTGACAATCAATAAATGATTTCCAGTAAGTCTTGCTTAAAACGGGTTCTATCCGTCTTAAGCTTAAACCGAGTTAAATATTACCAAATGGTGGTTACAAGGACAAATTTTGGGTAATTCCTAGACAATAAGGCCCTGTTCTTTTGGACTTAAACTCACCCCCTTTAAGTTCAGTTCAGCTCCTATAAGTTCAGTTCAGCTCCTATAAGTTCAGTTCAGTTCAATTCAGCTCCTATAAGTTCAGTTCAGCTCCTATAAGTTCAGTTCAGTTCAGCTCCTATAAGTTCAGTTCAGTTCAGCTCCTATAAGTTCAGTTCAGTTCCTATAAGTTCAGTTCAGTTCAGTTCAGCTCTTATAAGTTCAGTTCAGAAAAGTTCAATTCTTACAAATTAAGTTTAGAAAAATTATACGAAATATATTATTTATGAAAACCGATATAAAAACATTTGACATTAATTATTGGATACATACATTATCATTGAGACCGCCCGAAGAAATTGTAGAGTATTTCAATTATCGACATTCATTATTTTTGAATGAAAGTTGAAATGACATTTGGTTAATTGAAAAAAAGGTGGAAGATGTTAACAAAATATGCTCTAAATGTCACAAAAGTATCAAATGTCTATTATTGTTTCTACATTCACACTCCATAATTTTATAAGGATGCATACTCTTGGAATACCTATTATACAACATGACGTGAATATTCAAGCTAAGAAACAGTAGATTCAGACATGTTTGATTATAAGCGGGAAAATGCCATGTTCAAGATACGAAACAAGATAGTAAAAAAACATTTGGCGAGACAAGGGATTCGTTGTTTCGAGTGGTAGTGAAGATGAAGAAGAAAGTGATGAGGAAGATGATGATATAGAAATAGATAGTTAAAAAACGATGTAATATGTAATTTATTTTTTTATCGTAATGTAAACGTAGTAATCTGTATCAACACACAAATGTATATAAATCGGAATAATTTTATTATCTTACCTTATGTTTTAGAGTATATTTTTTTTTGTATGACAACCCTTTCCAAAAGATAATGATTATAATAAAGGTCAGTTTAGTAAAGTTTAGATTATATAAGTTCTATTCAATTAAGTAAAATTAAGTTCAGAAAAGTTCAGCTCCTATAAGTTCAGTTCAGTTCAGTTCAGCTCCTATAAGTTCAGTTCAGCTCCTATAAGTTCAGTTCAGTTCAGCTCGTATAAGTTCAGTTCAGTTCAGCTCCTATAAGTTCAGTTCAGCTCCTATAAGTTCAGTTCAGTTCAGTTCAGCTCCTATAAGTTCAGTTCAGCTCCTATAAGTTCAGTTCAGAAAAGTTCAGCAAAATTCAGTCCAAA
Source organism: Heliosperma pusillum (assembly GCA_022085475.1). NCBI lineage: Eukaryota > Viridiplantae > Streptophyta > Magnoliopsida > Caryophyllales > Caryophyllaceae > Heliosperma > Heliosperma pusillum. The sequence goes on from JAIUZE010070420.1 coordinate 52,072, forward strand.
AGAACAGGGCCTAAGTTAGCTAATTTGGTATGTATTTGACCCGTCTTAAACTTATGACGGTTAGGCCCTGTTCTTTTGGACTTAAACTCAGTCCCTTTAAGTTCAGTTCAGCTCCTATAAGTTCAGTTCAGTTCAGTTCAGCTCTTATAAGTTCAGTTCAGCTTCTATAAGTTCAGTTCAGTTCAGCTCCTATAAGTTCAGTTCAGTTCAGCTCCTATAAGTTCAGTTCAGTTCAGTTCAGCTCTTATAAATTCAGTTCAGAAAAATTCAATTCTTACAAATTAAGTTCAGAAAAGTTATACGGAATATATTATTTATGAAAACCGATATAAAAACATTTGACATTAATTAGTGAATGACATTTGGTCAATTGAAAAAAAGGTGGGTGTTAAAAAATATGCCCCGAATGTCACAAAAGTATCAAATGTCTATTATTGTTTTATACATTCACACTCCATAATTTTATAAGGATGGATACTCTTGGAATACCTATTATACAACATGATGTGAATATTCAAGGAACAGTAGATTTGGGCATGTTTGATGATAAGCGGAAAAAAACCATGTTAAAGGTTCGAAACAAGATAGTAAAAAACATTTGGCGAGGCAATAGATTCATTGTTACGAGTGATAGTGAAGATAAAGAAGAAAGTGATGAGGAAGATGACGATATGGAAATAGATGGTTAGAAAACGATGTAATATGTGATTCATTGTTACAAGCTCATTCAAAGTATGCACTTGACAAAATCATTCCTTCCGATTTCCGTGCAAGTTGAGGCAAAACAGCATTGTAAAGTATCCAATTTCAATAGAGCATGATCGAGGTATTCATAAGCAAACCAAGAATTCGAATTACTAGCAAGGACCAGCAGGAAGCAAATCAATATTACAAAAAGCTTCAAATTCCATTGTGGTAAAAATTAGTTGAGTTATGAAAAATTACACGAAAAAAAAAAGAAATTTGCACAAGTTGTCTACATTTCTTGTTTCGCCTTACGTGCAGCGTACTCCAAGGCGTTTTGTGTAGCGTGCCCTCACTAACCCTTGAGCTTAGACTCGAGAGCTCACGAGGCATGCGTATTTAATCATCAAACTAATGTTGCATGGTCCAATGTCTAATGTGATAAGGGAGGGGAGTGGGTTTGAGTTTGAAGAACACTACTGGATTCATGTATAGAGATTAGAGAATGTCTCCGACTCAGTTCACAAACGAAAGTTGGTCGAGTGCAGCACAATTCTGATTAAGGACCAGCCCACTAAACTCCAAACATGTGAGCTAAAGTAACAAAATCTACACAGGAAATTCCAATCATCTTTTCATGTTGTGAAGGAAGTCTGATAAGCGAAACAAATGCAGCGACATTCAAGTATATAATCAGTACAGGAGTCATAAACCGGTACTGATAATTATTCAACCTCTGAACAAGAGGACGACTCTATAAATGATTACCTGCCTGGGGAATTTTAAAGACTATACACATACACAGTCAACAATAAAGCAATTAAGTTTTTCTAGCCCCGACTTCAAAAGAAAGCCAGATTTCAGGATATGCACTTGTGCAAAAACAGCTGTTGTGACCCAAAATGCCAGCTAGCCCTAGCCCTTAATACTACCCGCCTTCGTTATTATCAGATAAATGTAACGGCAATGCCTCAGGCTCCAACCCGTCTTTCTACGACCACTTCGCTGTGTCAAGGTAAACAGAAAAGCATGAAAACGAAAAGCATGCTCATCGTGAAACTACAATGTAAGAAAATTCTCAGGCTGAGGAGGTTACTTGCTTGTAAGCCAACCATATAACTCATGTTCACTTCGATAGATGACGATATCATGACATCTTATCTCAGACCCAGCATAGTGGCAAGTTTTTCCTTACATGAAGCGGGCCTAATCTCCAACCAAAAAGTAAATCTAGAAAATCATATAATAGAGGAAACCAAAACACATAATAGATTGAAACAACAGAAAAGAAACTAAGCCACTGAAACGTATTGAACTTGAATAATGATAAAATAATCATAATTAAAACTTGAGAGCTCAAGTGCATCAGCTGCAAAGGCAAACAGAATTAGATTAGTCAAATAACGAGAGGAAAACAAGACGCGGTCCAACAAATCAAACAAAAGATGAATTCAGACACTTCCCTTGCCCTTAAGATAAAAATTCCCAAGAGGCCACATCTGTATTCTGTAGTACATAATAATGATCAAGTCGTAAAAGTCATGCTAAAATACACCATGATTATAAGATCCAAAATAACATTTGCAAAGAAAATACTAAATAGATCCAACAGGATTCCAAGAAGAACCTTTAGTTTCCTGGCCAAGTGGATCTATCTTTTCCGGCCACCACGCTCCCTTAATGATAGTGTCAGTAACTCACCATTCCCGACATTATAATAAGCAAGTGTGAGATTGTCCTTGAGAAATCCCGCCTTTCCGCTTAGTTTCTGCTTGTTTGCAGGAAGTTGAATTTCTGCAGATATCTTTTCTTTCAGACTGCCAACGGTTTCAGATAACGACTGCATGGAAATTTCCAGTATTTGCCCCTTGAGGTTACCTTCATCAACACTAGGAACGGACACACTGATCCTAACCGGTCCCTGCAAACACAACTCAAAGATAAATTAGCACCGTTTGAGAACAAGAAGAGACCTCTTGAAGCAGTAACAAAAGTTGGCAATTTGCGACTTGAAATTGAATACCAAAACAGAGGTCAGAAAGAAGTAACAAACTACAAAAGCACATCAAGTTTTAACAATTATAGTGCATTAATCAGTTTTCAAAACACCAACTACTTAAAAGGATCATAAGTCCCGGATATTTTAGTGCCGTAATTAGTATGCAAGAATGCCAAAACCTGTAATTAACAGGTCCCTGCACACACCACTCAAACAACCCTTGGCTCCATTGGAGAACAAGAGGAGGAAGAATCTATAAACTGCAAAGGAAAAATCAAAATTTTGCGATGGTCTCGGGCTGGAGAGTTGAAAGCGAATCATAACAGAGGCAAAAGGGAAGTATCTAACTAAAAAAGGTCCTAAAGTTTTGAACATTATTAGAATAATCAGTAAGCAGGTCACCAAAGCCTGTAAACTAACCTCCAAAAGAATGCATTAGCCAGTTACCCAAGCTAGTTGAAAAGTAGAATGATAAAAAAAAAATCCAGTGAAGAGATAACAAAGGGTAAAACAAAACCATACCGGATGTTGCGCAAGAAACTGATCCTCCGGAACCAAAGCTGAGTCATCAAACTTCTGTCTTTTTGGCTCTGGTTCATCAGGAAGCGGAGGAGGAGCTTCGGTGGGTGGTGGCGGAGGTGGGGGTATTCCTTGTGCCATCAGTGGTGGTGGGCCAGGCATCCCATGCGGTGGCATGATTGAAAAGGGTCTATGAGCGCCAATAGGCGTAAACTGGGCGACAGGTGGAGGTGGCCCCGGCATGGAAAGAGGTTGCATTGGTGGACGATTCATCATCATTTGTTGCTGTCCAAGAGACATTTGTTGCTGTCCAAGAGGCATTTGCATAGGAGGCGGCGGCGGCCTAACCATTTGATTTGCAGAGACCATAGGAGGACGGTGTTGAAAAGGTACCATATTCGGAGTACTGTTTGAAGCTGAATATGGAATGCTGCCGGTTGGTAAACGGGGCATATTAAGAGCTAAATTAGGCGGTGGGGGGAGTGGACGAATTAAGGGAACACCGGGTCTTGGAGGAGGAAGAGCAGCGGGCCCTGGGAGAGGCCTTCCATCGTTATTATTGATCTCATATGAATCTTCACCACCCATACTTTGAGACATAGCCTGGTTCGCGGTACGGCCAATGCTCCCAGTATGTCCATCCCAGATGACTTGCTTAGGCTGCTCATCTTTCTTCTTCTCAATCTCGGCTTTGACTGCATTGGACACTTCTTCCTCGGTGGTACCAAAGATGTCAGGACGAGTACGTGCAAGTCCCACGATATTTCTGGAGATTTCGTCATCTTGAGCAAGGGTGGTCTCCCGAATCTTAGCAAACATCCGTTCCTTCTGCTCCTTGTATTTCGGATCAATGAGAGAGATCCTAATGTGTTCCGACATCTCACTTGTGGGTATCAATTCTCCGGTAATTGGAGACACAACAAAGTTAGATGATTCTCTGTCGGCTTGAATTCTCTCTTCTGGTCTTTTCCAGTTTTTCACAATTCTCATTGGACGTTCATCTTCATCCATAGCAGCTACATCATTCTTCTGGTCATCTCCATTCTCGCCAAGGCTTGCTGCTTTCATACCCTCCTGAACAAGTTGCATTTCCTCCTCATCCATTTCCATCTCCACCTCCTTGCCAGGCTCGACAACTTCTTCCTCCTCCATAGTAGATATCTTGCTCCTCCTTATGACTTCTTCAAGAGTCATGGGCATAGGCAATATCTCGTCCTCGTCATCTGCAAAATCTATACTTTCAACAACTACAAAATCATGCCAATCAATCATAGCCATTTGAACTCTTTCTTGCTCAACCTCATCTTCTGCTTTCTGCCTAGCTTGATCCTGTGATTTCTCCCATTCAAGTCTATGCAGACACCGTTCTAAAACAGTCGTGCGATCAACAACACTCTTATTTATCTTATCTGTCAAACCCTTTGGAGGCATCAAAACCTTAGAATAAGCATCAGCAAGAGCAGTGAAGAACATAAACATGCTATGGGTTGGCTTCAAAAAATGAAACTGTGGATTGTTCATCTCCCGACTAGTGAGCCCAGTCAAAAAAGACTTCCCATTCCTCGCTACAAATTGTGCAGTTAGCTTAATTATATCCAATTCCTCCCCCGTAACCCCCTCAGGCAGCCTTACAGTGTATTGTTCAGCCTCGGGAGGCTCAAGGACCTTACGGACAGGTCTAAATTGTGCGGCAGGGTCGAGCTTTTCTGCGGTGGCAGCAACACCATCAGCAGAACCAGTCTCTGGAACAGCAGAATCCAACGGCTGAGAAGGCTGTTGTGTAGAATTTTGGTTTTGAGCACGAAACTCTGATAGCTTATGCTGATAATAAGCATGGTATGGATCCGACGCAATCAAAAAATTAAATTTCACATTTCCTGCATTACTAGCAACAATTCTCTTCTCGAATTCAGGCCCATTTTTAGCTACAAACTGTGATGTCTTATCAATAATATTCCTGATATCTGGAGGAGGGTGGATTATTCCGATCCTCCGTGTATGTGTTGCCACTGAGCTTGGTTTGACAACTTCATTTTGGTCGTCATTCTGCTTGTCGTCCTCCGCAGGCAATTGGGAAAGTGGTAACGGCCCAAGATCCCCATCAGTTGGTGGAGCAGGAAGTGGCAAAATTGGCGTGAAGCCCAGCATTGTACACCACCTTCCACTCAATATCCAGCTAAAACCCCTTTAACGCAATAAAACACCGAACTTCACAATAATTCTAACCCAAGTTCAACAATATTCTTAACACACGGCCTGTACTTGACGACCTACACCAACAAACTACGCATGTGTCAGCTCCAGTACATTATAAAACCTGCCAATTCAATCCAATTAAATGTCTAGCACACTGCTTGCTGATTCATCACCAATTCACAATGACCACATCGCGCAAACACGGAAATTTAAGAAGAAATACTAAAAACCTAAATATACTAAAAACCCATAAAGTTTACCTAAAAATACTAAAAAGCGTGATTATAAGTTTATAACAATCACATAAACCTAAGTACTGAAATTTATTTTTCTGATCAGTTGGTCTCATTGAAGACGGGCATATCCGACCCTGTGTGAGAGGCAACCCGACCCGTCTTCATGAAGACGGATATGCCCGTCTTCGATGAGAATTTATGTTTTCCGATACTTATAAACTACAGCATAAAGAACTATACACCTAATAATATTCAAAACCTAGATAAGCATATTCTCCAGAAACTTCTAAATCGAACATGGGCAATAAATAACTAAAAATTTGTACTAATCGATTTCCCCAAATAAAATCGACATTTGTAATAATATAACATGTATATTACTTCGTACAAACTAAATCGAGTTACAAAATCAATGAATGAAATAATAAAGTTAACAAACTGAATATTATATAGTAGAACAGTAAATAAAGTAAAGAAATTACGGGAAAACAAAACCGAACCTTGAAGATTGGAAGAATCGGGAGATTAAGAGAGAATACAGAAGAGAGAACGCTGTGAAGCGAGTAAGGGGGGAAAGGCTTAAACCTACGGAGTAAATTAGAATTCTAGTTCTTTTTTAGTTTTTTTACCACCCGATAATATCAACTTACCAATCACCGACTAAGCTATTTGGCCATGCCATTGGTGTCGGGTGAATCGGGTTCGGGTTCGGGTTCGAGTTCGGGTTCGGTGTCGGTGTCGGTGTCGGGTTTGGATTCGGTTTGGCCAAATAGTGCAAAAGTTTAGAGCCGGGTTTTAATTTGTAAGGTGTTAGGTAATAAATGTAAAATTCTCATATACTAAGGTGTCTTACAATACCCCTTGGCACATGTGAGAGCTACCATCTCGGCTATCCGAGTTAGTAACATCACAATAAGCAATAAAGAAATGACTTTTATTTAAGAAGTTTATATGTCAATACACAATCCCAAACAGATGGCATACCATCTGACCAATAATTAAACTCCAGACTGAAATCGTAATTACAATAACTAGCAATGTTCAACATAATGGAAAGACTAAAAATGTTCACGACTCCAAACTGACACGCGGAAGCTAGACATAATCAGGTGATCTCATCCTCGATTCCAACGCAAGCTAACGATTACCCGCGATCACCTGCTCACCATTTCCTAAGGGATCTGATACGAAAATTACTCGAAAGAATAAGATTCGTTAACTTGCAGCGGAAACAGACTATGTAACAGTCGTGCAGACTGTTGCTTTTCGTTGAAACTGGAACAAGTAACAGTGATAAGAACTGTGATATGGAAACACACGGATGTAACAGTCTGGATGACTGTTGCAATGAACAGAAACACACGAACACACAAGAACACGAACAAAGGATATTTGCTCAATCTAGACCTATAGATTGAACAATGGTGATTGATACTTCAAGACCTATTGAATATCAATCGAGCTAAAGTTTGAAAACGCGTCAAACTATAACCAAATTTTGGAACGAAAACGCGTCGAACCGAATAACACAATTGCAAGGCAAAAGTTGAGTTTTTCTTATTGTGATTGAAATGAATAAAACTGAATACAAGACCCTCTATTTATATTGTAAATATGACCCTCCTAAACTAGGACTTCCCTAAAATCGACTTTCCTAAAATTATTCTAATTGCCTTGCTCTTATTCTTTACCGTAATTAGGAAACTAAAATAAACTAGTAATAAACTCTTATTCAGAAAATAAACTAATTTCCTAAACTCATAATGAGCTGGTTGTGTAATATTACACGGTTTTCACACACGACTTTCACACCTCATGCAACAGTCATGTAAACCGTGGCACTTAACACTACACGAGCTGGTCCCGTGTTTGTTCCGAGATATATGTCTTGAGCAGCATGGGCTGCTTTGTCCATCTCCTTGACATCGAGCACAACCTCTTCTTCATCTTCATTTGAGCTTGATAATTTCGGATCATCCCCTCCCCCTTTAAAAGGAATTGTCCTCAATTCAGCAATCCCGTCATCATCGAGATAAGGAGATAAGTCCCCTACATTGAACGTAGCATGCACACCGTAATCCCCTGGAAGTTCCACTTTGTAAGCATTATCGTTTACCTTTGCCACGATCTTGTAAGGTCCTTCAGCCCTAGGCATAAGCTTGTTCTTGCGCTTACTTGGAAATCGTTCCTTTCTCAAATGAACCCAAACCAAGTCTCCCGGTTCGAACAATCTCGGCTTCCTATGCTTGTTTGACTTCTTTTTATAAGCTTCATTCAAGACCTTGATTCTTTCCCGTACTTGTTCATGTAGTTTAATCATTGATTTCAGTTTGGACTTCGCATCCTTATGCACCAACTCGTCTTTAGGTAAAGGAATAAGATCCAATGGCAAGTATGGATTCAAACCGTATACCACCTCAAATGGAGAATGAGTAGTAGCAAAAGTAGGAGATCGATTGTAAGCGAACTCAGCATGGGAAAGTTTCAAATCCCAATCCTTTTGAGTCTTGCTTACCAACCCTCTCAATAATGTACCCAATATTCGATTAGTAACTTCCGTTTGGCCATCGGTTTGAGGGTGATGTGATGTACTAAACAAAAGCTTAGTTCCAACCTTCCTCCATAATGTATTCCAGAAGTAACTTAGAAATTTGGAATCACGATCAGAGACAATCGTTTTTGGCACTCCATGTAAGCGAACTATTTCACGATAGTACAAATCAGCAATATTACTTGCATCATCCGTCTTATGACATGCCACGAAGTGTGCCATCTTTGAGAAACGATCCACAACGACCATAATAGCATCCTTACCTCGTTGAGTGCGAGGTAAAGCAACGATGAAATCCATAGACACATCCTCCCAAGGTCTACTCGAAATTGGCAAGAGAGTATACTCACCCGGTTTGAACGAACTCTTGGCAAGGCGACAAGTGACACACTTGCTCACAATATTATGCACATCTCCTTGCATTCTAGGCCAATAAAAATGTTCCTTCAATACCTCTAAGGTCTTTTGAATTCCAAAGTGACCTGCCAAACCCCCTCCATGTGCCTCTCTAACCAACAATTCACGAATCGAATGCTTAGGTAAACAAAGACAATTACCTCGAAATAGAAATCCGTCTTGTAGTACAAAGTCCTTGAACGAACCAGCCTTGCAATTCGTGAAGATCTCGCCAAAATCACCATCATCTTCATAGTAATCTTTCAAAGTTTCAAACCCAAGTAATCGAACCTCAAGAGTAGACAATAAAGCATAACGTCGAGACAAAGCATCTGCAACAATGTTACTTTTGCCATCCTTGTACTTAGACGAAAAATGAAATGATTGTAAGAACTCAACCCACTTTGCATGTCTCGGGTTTAACTTTTGTTGTCCATTAATATACTTTAACGATTCGTGATCCGAATGCAATATAAAGTGACCCGGACGAAGATAATGGCTCCAATGATCAAGAGCCCTTACGATAGCATAGAACTCCTTATCGTAAGTTGAATAGTTTAGTCCTGCACCTCCCAACTTTTCAGAAAAGTAAGCAATGGGGCGTTTCCCCTGTATAAGCACGGCCCCAATCCCAACACCGCTTGCGTCGCATTCAACTTCGAAAGGTTGTGTGAAATCGGGTAAGGCTAGAACAGGAGCCTCACATAGTCGTTTCTTGATCTCTTCAAACGCCCTTTGGGCTGTCTCACTCCAAACAAACATTCCCTTCTTTAAGCACTCTGTGATAGGGCTAGTTACGGTGCTAAAGTCTCGAATAAACCTTCGATAAAACGAAGCAAGGCCATGAAAAGATCTCACCTCAGTTACAGATTTAGGACTCGGCCAAGACTTGATTGCTTCGATTTTAGTTTGATCAACAGAAACTCCTTCTTTTGAGACCACATAACCAAGAAACACCACACTATCAACCAAGAATGAACACTTCTCCATCTTCCCATAGAGTTTTTGTGTTCTAAGGGTTTCGAATACTCGCCTAAGATGAACAAGGTGATCTTCCATGCTTTTACTATATATAAGAATGTCATCCAAATAAACAACAACGAACCTGCCCAAGAATGGCTTAAGCACTTCGTTCATCAACCTCATAAAGGTGCTTGGAGCATTTGTAAGACCGAATGGCATTACGGTCCATTCATATAATCCGTGTTTGGTTTTAAATGCCGTCTTCCATTCGTCACCTTCTCTCATTCGGATCTGATGGTATCCACTTCTTAGATCAATTTTTGAGAACACTATGGATCCATGTAGCTCATCCAACATATCATCAAGCCTAGGAATTGTAAATCGATACTTGATGGTAATGTTGTTTACGGCTCTACTGTCGATGCACGTTCTCCAAGTCCCGTCTTTCTTTGGTACAAGTAATGCCGGTACCGCACATGGACTAAGACTTTCCCGAACATAACCTCTACTCATTAGTTCATCAATTTGTCTTTGCAGTTCCTTGGTCTCCTCGGGATTACTCCTATAGGCCGCCTTATTAGGGAGGGCAGCCCCTGGAATAAGATCGATTTGGTGTTCGATCCCTCGAAACGGAGGCAAACCAGGTGGTAAGTCCTCGGGAAATACGTCCTTGAATTTATGTAACAAGTCTTTCATAGGTCCTTCTTTCATACTTGTTTCATCACCTCCTTGAGAATCATTGGTAACCAATGCATATACAGGTTCACCATTGTTGATAGCTTGCTCAATTTCTCTTTCACTAGCAAAAGCGGATAAGCTAGGCTTCTTACCTCGTTTTGCACTCATAGCACGGACATCTTTAGGAGACATTGGACGGAGTACAATTTTCTTGCCTTTATCCTGTAGCTCGTACTCATTAGTTCTGCCTCAATGTACCACATCTCGATCAAATTGCCATGGTCGTCCTAAGAGGACATGACAAGCATCCATCGGGACCACGTCACATAGTACCTCATCACTGTAGGATCCCATTGACAAACCAACTTGCACCTGCCTTGTTACTCTCACTTTGTTTCCGTCATCAAGCCAATGTAAGGAGTAAGGCTTTGGATGGGCCGTGGTAGACAAGGCCAATTTCGAAACCATCTCCTCCGAAGCAACATTCGTGCAACTGCCACCATCGATAATCAAGCTACACCATTTATCCTTGACTTGGCATTTGGTGTGGAAGATTTGATCTCGTTGTTCGGTCACAATCGGTTCTGATTTTGCTTGCAAAGAACGAAGCACCAATGTATCACATGTGGGTGCATCAAAGGTATCTACATCCTCTTCCTCTTCGTCAAACTCATTGAGGCCAAACACGCCTCCTCTTGTCTCGTCTTCCTCCTCCTCAAACAACTCATCCCTAACGGCCACCGCTTCCCTCAAAGTGATGTTACGCCTATTCGGACAAGTATTCTGGTAATGTCCAAATCCTTGACATTTAAAGCATCGAACCTTGATGAGACTTGTTTCTTTAGGAGGTATAGATATCTTAGGGGCTGATGTAACCACAGGAGCATTCACACTCTTCGTCACGGTACTAGGATTCGTCATACTAGTCCTTGGAGCTTCGGGTTTTGACCAAGTACTCGGTCTACTACTTTCCCCCATACCGTACCTATGCTTCCCTTGTGCCTCAACCTTCAAACATAGATTACATAGAGTATCAAAATCTGAATATAGCTGCAGCTCCACGGCATTAGCTATGTTTCGGTTTAGGCTTCTCAAGAATCTAGCCATCTTTTGCTCCTCATTCTCTTCTAATTCCCCCATTAAAGCTAACTTCTCAAACTCATCAATGTACTCACTAACATTCATTCTTCCTTGCATTAAGTCTGAAATCTTACGATACAAGGTGAGCTTATATGTTGATGGTACATACCGTTTCCTTAGCTTTCTCTTCAAGGCATCCCAAGAGGAGATCTTCTCTTTTCCAGCCCTAGCTCTTTGTGACTTCAAGTTTTCAAACCATAGGGATGCTCCTTTACTTAACCTCAGAATTGCATACTTACAGCGCTTGTTATCATCAAGATCCTTGAAATCAAACATTCGATCAATCTTTCGTTCCCAATCCAAATAGTCTTCAGGATCGGTTCCACCAACAAATTCTGGCAACTCTGTGAATTTGAATTCGTCTACTGCCCTTTGCTTAGGACCGGATCGTAGTCCTGTCGGCCTAGTACGTAGATAATCGCGTACTTCAGCGAGTAGCGTCTCATCATCAAGTTCCGTCATTGGATCAAAAGTTGTAATAGGACCGTCTCGATTTATGGAAATCAAGAGCCGAAGCTCTGATACCACTTATGATACGAAAATTACTCGAAAGAATAAGATTCGTTAACTTGCAGCGGAAACAGACTATGTAACAGTCGTGCAGACTGTTGCTTTTCGTTGAAACTGGAACAAGTAACAGTGATAAGAACTGTGATATGGAAACACACGAATGTAACAGTCTGGATGACTGTTGCAATGAACAGAAACACACGAACACACAAGAACACGAACAAAGGATATTTGCTCAATCTAGACCTATAGATTGAACAATGGTGATTGATACTTCAAGACCTATTGAATATCAATCGAGCTAAAGTTTGAAAACGCGTCAAACTATAACCAAATTTTGGAACGAAAACGCGTCGAACCGAATAACACAATTGCAAGGCAAAAGTTGAGTTTTTCTTATTGTGATTGAAATGAATAAAAATGAATACAAGACCCTCTATTTATATTGTAAATATGACCCTCCTAAACTAGGACTTCCCTAAAATCGACTTTCCTAAAATTATTCTAATTGCCTTGCTCTTATTCTTTACCGTAATTAGGAAACTAAAATAAACTAGTAATAAACTCTTATTCAGAAAATAAACTAATTTCCTAAACTCATAATGAGCTGGTTGTGTAATATTACACGGTTTTCACACACGACTTTCACACCTCATGCAACAGTCATGTGCACCGTGGCACTTAACACTACACGAGCTGGTCCCGTGTTTGTTCCGAGATATATGTCTTGAGCAGCATGGGCTGCTTTGTCCATCTCCTTGACATCGAGCACAACCTCTTCTTCATCTTCATTTGAGCTTGATAATTTCGGATCAGGATCACAACAGTTTTGTAAAACAAGAATGAGGTCAGTATTCGCATACAAGATAAGTACAAGGCAAAACCAACCGGAGGGCCACCGCAACGGTTACCTCAGTAGACTCAGGTTACCAGCCTGCTCTACGCAACCACCTATTGACCCCGGACCGCATCCACAGGCGTCGAACTTCGTTCTCGCCATAGCAAGATAAACCCGGATCATTATTGTGCTCATCCCCCACGTAGCGGGATAACTACGAGGGCGAACTCGGGGTGTGATCCGTCTCCCAACGGAATCACCCATACCTTAGTAACCATCACCAATAACTCCAACTCCATCATTGTCACAACAATGACCATCATTAATAACTCCGACTCTATCATTCACACAACACTTACCATCATCAATGTCACAATCACAATCATCGCATATAGTAAATCAACAATCTCATGCCATCAATTAGCAATGCAAATACTGAGTAGGAAACCCTACCTTATAGCAAATTCCGATTAGCAAGCAAAGCAATCAAAAGTATTATTCTACGAAGTCCCCCTCCTATACAAGTCATAATCATACCATCAACATCATAATTCCCTTTCCCCAAATCAATTAGGGTAACCAATATAACAATAATCAATCATAAACAAAGATACTTACCAAAGTAATCAATCGATGACGAAACACGTTGAATCCGGCACGAGATGATGAAAGGTTTCTTTAGGAGTTTTGAGAGGATTATAGAGTTAGGGTTTGTAATAAAGAAACGTAAAAGTAAATTATGAAATTAACTCCTCCTATTAACCTTTAATCATCCGTCTGACTAATCCACGATTCCCATCGTACTCGGTCGAGTACAACATGTACACGGTCGAGTACGACTCACTCGGTCGAGTGCTGATATCACTCGACCGAGTACCCGAGATCAGAACATAGCCAAAGACACTAGCCAACATCACTCGGTCGAGTAACGTCTACTCAGTCGAGTACCCTATGTACTCGGTCGAGTAAGCTCTACTCGACCGAGCCCCCTATACACAGCAATACGGAGTATTACAGTCTTCCCTTCTTAAGAACGAACTTCGTCCTCGAAGTTCACAACTCATACTTCTATCATACAAACACTCTCCGCTAACCAACTATCAACACAAGACACGACAACACAACAATAACACATATGCTAAGCATATGTCACAAAACACAACACAACACATAACTCATAATAACACATATGACACACACCTGGCACAAATGTTAATCCGTTAATGACTACTAACATACCCAAGACAGAAATAGCCAAAATGCAACTACCTCGTTCCCCCTAAAAACAAGGTTACTCCCTCGTAACCAAACATTCCTCTTCAAACAGATGCGGGTACTTCTCCTTCATTGCAGCTTCAGGCTCCCAAGTTGCTTCCTCCACGTTATGGTTAGACCACAACACTTTCAGTAGCGTCGTCTCTCCATTCCTGGTCTTGCGCACCTTTCGGTCCAAGATCTCTTTTAACACTTCAACATAAGTGAGTGCCTCATCCAGCTCGATAGTCTCAGCCTCAAGAACATGAGACGGGTCACTCATGTACTTCCTCAGCTGCGAAACATGGAACACATTATGGACCCGATCAAGAGCAGTGGTAAGGCCAAACGATAAGCCACCTCTCCAATCCGATCCAAAATCTCATAGGGACCTATGAACTTCTGGCTCAGCTTGCCCATCTTTCCAAATCTTATCACCCCACGCACAGGTGACACCTTCAAAAGGACTTTGTCACCCACCTGGAATTCAACATCCCGACGATGAAGATCTACAGAGCTCTTCTGACGATCCTGCGCTGCCTTCATGTTTTGTCGAATCAATTTCACTTGCTCTATCATGTCCTGAACCATCTGAGGTCCAAGAACCGCTGCCTCTGCATTGTTGTCCCAACAAACCGGACTCCTGCATATCCTCCCATACAGAGCCTCGAACGGTGCCATCCCGATATTAGAATGATAGCTGTTGTTGTACGAAAACTCTATCAAATCTAGATTCCCAACAAACCGGACTCCTGCATATCCTCCCATACAGAGCCTCGAACGGTGCCATCCCGATATTAGAATGATAGCTGTTGTACGAAAACTCTATCAAATCTAGATTCTCTTCCCAGCTCCCACCAACAGATAGCACACAAGCCCTCAGCATATCCTCCAAGGTCTTGATATTCCTCTTAGTCTGGCCAAATGTCGCAGGATGAAATGTTGTACTCATCTTCAATGTCGTCCTCATCTATTATTGTAGCTCCTTCAAGAATTTAGGAACAAACCTCGCATCACGGTCAGAAACTATATCACTTGACACCCCATGCAGCTTCACCACATGCTTCCTATAAGCCAACGCGAGCTCAATCTTGCTCCAAGTATCCTTCATCGGCACAAAATGGGCTGACTTGGTCAACCGATCCACAATCACCCAAATCATGTTGTTCCTCTTCTGCGATCTCGGAAGTCCCACCACAAAATCCATGGATATAGACTCTTATTTGCACTCCGACACTTCTAAGGACTGAATCTTTCCTTGCAGTCTTCTTTGCTCCCCCTTGACTCGCTGACATACCAAACACCTAGCCACAAAGTCAGCTACCTCCTTCTTCATTCTCGGTCACCAGAAACTCTTCTTCAGATCTTTGTATAATTAACTTATCCCCACCCGGATGAACTGAATACGGAGTACAATGAGCCTCAGTCAAAATCACCTTCTTCAGTTCTGGATCGTTTGGTACACACCAACGACCCTCAAACCTCAAGCTCCCATCACCATGAATCGAAAATCTAGGAGTAGTACTCTCGTTTACTCCCTTCTTCGGTGGTGGAGCTAGGGGGGCTAGCAGGGGCGGTCGCACCCCCTGGCGGTTGAAATTTTTGAAGTTTTTAGCGAAATTTTTCGAAATTTTTTAAAAGTACCTTATGAAATAAGTCGTTCGCCCCCCCTAAAAGTTTTCGCCCCCCCTAAATTAAAATCCTGGCTCCGCCACTGACTTCTTCCATAGGTGAATCTTCGGGTCCTCCAATTGCTTGCTCCTAGTATCATCATATAACTCGGGATCAATCATCAGATCACTAGCAGCATCCCCCTTCCTAATCACATGAATCCCCATTTTCGCTACCTCATATCTCAATCTCATCAAAGACATCGCCGTGTACAAAGAATGTACACTCTTCCGACTCAACGCATCAGCAACTACATTCGCCTTCCCTTCATGGTAGATGATCTCAATATCATAATCCCCAATCAGTTCCATCTACTGTCGCTGTCTCATATTTAGCTTCTTTTAGGTATAGATGTACTTCAGACTCTTATGATCCGAAAACACCTTAAAACTAGCACCATATAAATAGTGCCTCCAAATCTTCAGCGCGAACACCACTGCACCCAACTCAAGATCGTGGGTGGGGTAGTTCTCCTCATAAGGCTTCAGCTGTCTCGACGCATAATCAATCACTTTTCCATTCTGCATCAACACACACCCCAAGCCACACTTCGATGCATCTGTATACACATCAAAATTCTCGCTCCCCTCAAGTAATGCTAACACATTAGTTGTGGTCAAACGCTTCTTTAAGGTTTGGAATGACGTTTCACAACTCTCATCCCAACAGAACCCATTCTCCTTCCTCATCAACGCCGTCATAGGTCTAGCTATCTTCGAGAAGTCCTTCACGAACTTCCTATAATACCCAACCAAACCCAGAAAACTTCTAACCTCTGCCACATTCTTTGGTGCCTCCCAGTTAGACACTGCCTCAATTTTACTCGGATCCACCATTACCCCGTCCTTCGATATCGCATGCCCCAAGAAGGCCACCTTCTCTAACCAGAATTCACATTTAGATAACTTGGCATACAATTGATCATCCCTGAAGGTCTGCCGCACGATTCTCAGATGCTCTACATGCTCCTCCTTAGTCTTAGGATAGACCAAGATGTCATCGATGGACACCACCACGAATGTATCCAAATATGGACTGAAGATCCGGTTCATAAGATCCATGAACACCGCTGGCGCATTAGTCAACCCAAACGGCATCACCACATACTCATAATGCCCATATCTCGAACGGATGGCCGTCTTCGGAATGTCTCTATCTTTTATCCTTAGCTGATGATACCCCGGCCTCAAGTTTATCTTCGAGAACACTCCAGCTCCACACATCTGATCAAACAGATCATCAATCCTAGGTAATGGATACCTATTCTTCACCGTCACATGGTCTAATGTATCCCTTGTCCAATAACTCATTCAGCAGCTTCTTTAATTCTTCTAGCTCCTTTGGTCTCATGCGATACGAGGCCTTAGAAATCGCTCTCGTACCCGGCTTCAGCCCCAAGCTGAAATCCATATCTCTCTTTGGAGGTAATCCTGGTATCTCATCTTGAAATACATCATCAAACTCACTCACCACTTCGACCTGGTCTGCTGTCGGCTCCTCAACTCGGGTATCCCTCACATGACACAAGATCATAAGATAACCCTTCCTCATGTACGTCTTCAAAGTAATAGATGCTATCAACTTCACCTTAGGCTTCACCACGAACCCTCGATATGACACTCTAACTCCTTTCGGACCTCTCAACGACACCTTCTTCTGATGACAATCTATATTAGCTTTGTATCTACCCAACCAATCCATCTCGACAATTACCTCAAATCCGTCTAGCGGAAACTCAAACAAGTCAACATGAAAGTCAACCTCCCCCACAATCATAGATATACCTCTCTATACAGCCTAGTACAAGATACATACTCTCCAGAAGGTATAAATATCTCATCATTTACAGACTCACTACCTCCCAATCCCAACAATACAGCATGACTCTTGGAAAAGAAAGAATGGGTTGCCCCTGATTCAAATAACACAAACCAAGGAACATTATTAACAAGAAAAGTACCAGTAACCACCTGAGCGTCCGCCTCTGCTGCTTGCTTTCCCATAGCGAACAGTTTACCATTATTTTTCTGGCCACCACCCTGAACCGTGCTCGCTAATGCTATAGTCTTCGAAGCCGAACTCTGGTTCTTCCCATTGTTGTTGTTGTCCTGCCTCTGATGACCACCAAAGAGATTTTAACCACCCCCGGTTCCACTCCGACTTCCATGCCGGTTCCATGAACCTGCAGGCCGATTACTAGTCATGCTCAGCTAGTAGCTCATCCGCTGATATGAGGGTTTGTAACCCCCACCTCCCCTTGATGATGGACACTCGAATCTCTTGTGGCCCACACTGCCAAAACCATAACATTTTGGCCCGGAAGCCTCACTAGCAGTTCTACCACCATTTCCCCCGGATTGCTGTCCTCCACGGTAGCCACCACCACCAGAATAGGATCTAGTTTGCGAATAGTTGCCCTTCTTTTAGGTAGAGGTGCCTCTACCCTCACTTGTTGTCTTTCTCTTCCCACCTTTCATTGCCTGTCTAGCCTCCTTGGTTATAACCGCCAATCTCTCAGCTTGACCCGCCTTCTCGTAAGCCTCCTTAAGATCATCAGCCACCGGCACTGGTAGCTTATTCATGAGTCTATACATCAATCCCTTCAAGAACTTCTCAGCTAGGGACTTTTGACTCCACTGCATCTCATCGGCATAGCTTGCCAACTTTGTGAACTTGTTGTAGTACTGAGTCACGGTCATCTCCTCAGTCATTCGAAAGATCTCAAATTCGGAGCTCAGTTTCCCTCTCACATGCTCGGGAACGAACTCCAGCCTCATCTATGCCTTGAAGTCTCTCCAAGGAATCCCCGCTTCTCCTTCACCCACATAGTACTCCTTCATAGCTCCCATTTCCCTGAACCACCACTTTCCCGCATGACCCCTCAGGTAGAACGCGGTTTGCTCCACGCATAGATTCGCCGGACAGTCGACGACCTTGAATATACTCTCTATCTCGCGGTGTCAGTCATCTAGTAGATGCGGCGTACCGGTACCCTCAAAGGTAGTGGGTCAGTGACGAGCGATGACAGTGCTAATGGTAGTAGCATTAACTACCACCTCCCGGTTACCACCCATATTCTTAAGGGCTTCAGTGAGCGCCTTATTCTGTTCGACGAGTTTGGCAACCTCTTCAGCATTATACTCTGCAGTTGCAGCTGATGCACTGGCTCTTGTAGCAGCCATGATATCTTCAATAAGACTGGCAAACGTCAGCACAAGCGTACGGCCCAAAAACAGACTACACTCCTGACATAAAAACACTCGATCGAGTGCAACAAGCCACTCGGTCGGTCGAGTACACCAAATACAAGATTCCAAGTAAGTATTATGGGTTCCTCACTCGATCGAGTCCAAAAGGCACTCGGTCGAGTCACACATACTCGATCGAGTAACCTAGATCATTACTCGTCCAAAATAAACATGAACTTATACTCGGTCTAGTCATAATGGTACTCGGTCGAGTCTCTCATACTCGACCGAGTGTCACTATGCACTTGGTCGAGTCACAATTCTCAGAACAAGTTTCCACATCTACTCCCTTCCCTCGATCGAGTGTCAAGGCACTTGGTCGAGTAGCCCCTACTCGGTTGAGTACCCTGCACCGACTCGGTCGAGTCATGCAATAGTTCAACCCGTACTGCAATTACTCATGCATACTTATATACATATCAATTCATACCATATTCTCATGTTCACATATATGATTCAGTTCACATTAACCACATCCATACTCACATATAGTACAAGCTTTCATGCAACATATTCATATATCCATGCTCATTAATAATAACATATTAGCATGCCACAAGTCATCACTTTCATATACAATTCATTTCATGTAAGCTCATCTTATACCATCTTCTTTCATGCGCAATATATAAGCATCTCATAACTCATGAAATTTCACATCTCACCGCATCATTCACACCATTTTCATATGATAACACAAGCCACAATCATTAATCTACTCCATTCCATATCCACCTCCATATCACATATTCTCAACATGAATATACAACAACATCAATTGTACATAACGCCCCGACACTTCCCTTGGTGACCAAGTAAGAGCTATAGGGGCAAGAGTGCGATTCTAGGACGTCTCCCGAATCCTTGCGGTAGCTCCATATGAATCCTACCCAGGTTCATTTTTTTAGACACTCCTAGTTCATTAGGGTCATTGGTTTTAGGTTCCAAAATCGATCGCTCTGATACAACTTTGTAACACCCCTATATAACAAGGTGCCTTAAAATACCCCCTTAGCACATGAGAGGGCTATCATCTCGGTTACCCGAGGTAGTAACATCGCAACAGGCAATAAAGAAACGACATTTATTTAATAAGTTTATATGTCAATACACAATCCCAAACAGATGACATACCATCTGACCAATAATTAAACTCCATACTGAAATCGTAAAAACAATAACTAGAAATGTTCAACATAAGGAAAAGACTACTAATGTTCACGACTCCAAACAGATACAAGAAGCTAGACATAATAAGGTGATCCCATCCTCGATCCCAACGCAAGCTAACAATTACCTGCGATCACCTGCTCACCATTCCCCAATGGATCACAACAGTTTTGTAAAACAATAACGAGGTCAGTATTCGCATATACCGACTAACGTACAAGACCGGAGGGCCACAACAACAGTTACCTCAGTAGACTCAGGTTACCAGCCTGCTCTACACAACCACCTATTGACCCCAGATCGCAGCCACAGGCGTCGAACTTCCATCTCGCCATAGCAAGATAAACCCGGATCATTATTGTGAACATCCACGTAACATGATATCTACGGGGGCGAACTCGGGGTGTGATCCGTCTCCCAACGGAATCACCCATACCATAGTAACCATCACCAATAACTCCAACTCCATCATTGTCACAACAGTGACCATCATTAATAACTCCAACTCCATCATTGTCACAACAGTGACCATCATCAATGTCACAATCACAATCATCGCATATAGTAAATCAACAATCTCATGCCATCAATTAGCAATGCAAATAATGAGTAGGAAACCCTACCTTATAGAAAATTCCGATTAGCAAGCAAAACAATCAAAAGTATTCTTCTACGAAGTCCCCCTCCTATACAAGTCATAATCATACCATCAACATCATAATTCCCTCTCCCCAAATCAATTAGGGTAACCAATATAACATTAATCAATCATAATTAATCATAAACAAAGATACTTACCAAAGTAATCAATCGATGAGGAAACAGGTTGAATCCGGCACAAGACGATGAAAGGTTTCTTAAGAAGTTTTGAGAGGTTTTAGAGTTAGGGTTTGTAATTAAGAAACGTAAAAGTAAATTATGAAATTAACTCCTCCTATTAACCTTTAATCACCCGTCTAACTAATACATGATTTCTGTCGTACTCGGTCAAGTACAACATGTACTCGGTCGAGTACGACTCACTCGGTCAAGTGTTGATACCACTCGGCCGAGTATCCGAGATCTGAACATAGCCAAAGACACTAGCCAACATCAGTCGGTCGAGTAGCCTCTACTCGGTCGAGTACCCTATGTACTCGATCGAGTAAGTTCTACTCGGCCGATCCCCCTATACACAGAAACACGGAGTATTACAGTAAACTTGTAATGGTGAAACGTCACTTTTGTCAATAAGTTTAGTTGGTAATGTTGAAAGGTGCGAGACGTGATACTCATGATTGAGATTCGAACTCTGCCAGTATCAAGATCACCATTATGACTAGGGATGGCAGTGTCACTCTGAGCTTGTGGATATCGCTCCATCCAAAATTAAATGTGTGGGATATGGGTAACATTTTTTTTCAGTTGGTTGTATTGAAAACGGGTATATCTGTCTTCAATGTAGACGGGTCGGATCCCCTCTCACAAGGATGCAAGTGGGAGAGCAAGTGGGGAACTAAAGGGATCCCACTTGTCACCTTGTGAGAGATATTCGACCGTCTTTATTGGATACGGATATGTCCCGTCTTAAGTGAGAATTTGTGTTTTTTTTTAAAAAATATATAGGGTAGGATATGGATATTGGTAAGGATATGGATGAATTTAGCTAGGATGGGATATGGATTATAGTCTATCATTCGCTTAAATCATCCAATAGGCATCCTAAATGAAATTTTAAATTTTTTTTCAAAGAAAAATTATTATTTTGATAAAAAAAAATTTCTAACTCTTTTGGGCTTCTATTATTGTCAAAGTAATCCTTAGCCCATAAAAGTCTAAGAACATGTAATTTTTGGTTGAAACGAGCTGAAATAAATTAAATAGAGTTCAGTTGAACTGAACTAAATTTAATGGAGCTGAAGTGAATGGAGCGGAAGTAAGGAGTCGTTTGGTTGCATGTGGGAATTTGTATTGCCTAGGAAGTCATAAAACACATGATTTTAGAAATTCATGTGAATTAGTAAATAGTGTTTGGTTGCCATGAAGGAAGTGTAATTCATGTAGGCACTCCAACTTACCTAGGGGGACCTAGGTAAGTCATTTCCTCCATTATGAAGAAATTGGAATCCATGGAAACTTCCAATTCATTTGAATCGGGGTAACCAAAGAATATGTCCATTTTACAATTCACATGAATTTAAGTTCCTATGTTATTTAGTGGGTAACCAAAGAACCTCTAAGAGTTAATTTTGTGAAGAAATAAGATGAACAGAACTGAGTAAAATTGAATTGAACTATACTTAATAGAGTCGATCTGAAATTAAGCTAGAAAAAACAGCCTAATACTACTAGTCCACTCCACTACTTACTAATGTTAGTAATTACTAACCCTTAACGACAACTCGTCGGCTCAACTCTCGATAAGTGAATTTATTTGCCAAATTAAATCGATATGGGTATGTATATGGATGGGTTAGAGATGGTAGTGGGCACGTAGGCCAATGGGCTGGCATACCCTAGCATGGCCCACAACCCATTTTAGCACGACACGACAAGCTCGGACACGCTCAAATTACAAAGAAATTAGGTTAAAGTCAAGGAATTGTTAAGGCACAGTCAAGCACAGCACGACACGGCACGCATGGGTCATGGGTCATGCCTAGGCTGCCATTTTCATTTGAATAACACGACACGACACTAAGCCCACCGTCATGGAACCCTGGGTCGTGCTATTTTCTTTTTCAGGCACGACCCGACACGTCCCACTTCCATCTCTAGGATGGATGATAAAATATTACACGGATGAGGGTGGATATGGGTGACCATAAATTAAATTGATATGGATATGGATATGGCTCCACCCTATCTACATCACACCCATTGCCAACCCTACTTGTAACTGTCTTTACACCTAAAAAAATTGAATTTGATTATGATGGTGTCTATTATTTATATGATTTATCCCCTATTTTAGCTCTATATTTACATTATTTATGCACTCTACGGAGTGGTTTTATTACCTAACAACGTCTTCTAGGTGTTTTGCATGTCTTATTGCAATTGGTAGGAAATGGAACGATTTTTATGCCATTTTTCTATGGTTGGCATTCACCGAGAAGTACAGCGCTAGTTGGAGCGAGTCTTGGCTAGATTAAGAAAATTTTGAAAAGATTCAAGCATCCCGAAGAAAAAGAAATGAGATTTAATTCTGATTTAAATAAAAAAACAATGTGTTGGACCTATTTTTTAGTTTTGATAATGACATGTGTTTACTTGATAATGTGTTTTACTTGATATATCATATGCATGTAATTGTGTGCTTTAGTCTTATCATAGCTAACAACAATTACAAGAAAGAAGATCAAAGTTATAAGAGCTTAAGGCATAACTTTGCAGATGCCTGTGAGACAAAGTTATAGGCACTAGTAGAAAAAGTGCCATTGACATCGGTTTTTTTGGTCCATTTACATCGGTTTTGGGCGATGTTTCTGGGGGCGTTGTTTATAGTATTTATAACAAAAACATCGGTTGTAAAACCGATGTTAATGGCATACAATTTACATCAGTTACTAGGTAAAATCGATGTTAATAGCATTTAAATTTGATCGACTTTGGAGCAAAACATATGTAAATGTCTCTTTATTTACATCAATTATGACTAAAACCGATGTATTCTAAATGTTATTAACATTGGTTTTATTTAGTAACCGATGTAAACTTTATTAATATGCATTTACATAATCATCAGTTCTTTTCTAAAACTGATGTAAATACTCCCCGGAAATTTCAACGCCTATACAATGCTTTCATTTAGGCGCAGCATGTTTTTCACTCCATCAAGAGGAAACTAAAAATAAGACGTATGGAACAAAATTTAAGCTAAATTTAAAGTATTTGATTTCATACATTCACACATTCGAGTTTCCGAGTACATACACAATACATCCGTGTTATAAAATGGACAGCGAAAATACAGCATGGCTAAGACTCCACAACAATGGGGAGTCATCAATTACAATGTATAATAGATCACTATATCAGTGACGACCTGTTTCTAAGTTGTTAGGATGGTGTATATGAATGTCTGGGTCTGTACACAGACTCCGAAAGATGTCATTGGCGTGAGCTGCTGGCACACAAAAGGCGTCCTTTAGTGAGCTGTGAGTCCTTCCATACAACGCGTAAACAAGCATTCCCACAAACATCCATACTAGCACACAAATCCATGTAGCAAAACTGAGACACACAAATCAAGATGTTTAGAAGATGAAACTAAAAATTAATGGTCAGGAAGGGAGCTCTCTTAGTGAGACTAGACTAATCATGCTTTTATAAGACTGGTTATGCTGAATTGTAAATTACTCACCCAAGATTCACCAGTAAGTAAACATTGATGAGAGCAGAAACAACATGTATAAATGGAATGAATAGCTAGACAAATAAAACCTGAAAAGTAAGATTCAAAATACATGACATGATATGTACAAGAATTCTGTAGGAAAGTTATTACTGAATTTCGTAGCTTAGTTACTGAGCTCAAAGAATCAAGAGATTCGATAGAAAAGAAAGGATTACCTCCCGTGTGGCCAAAATTGTATCTTCCATCGTCTTGGTTAATGCAGGAGAGAATTATCGAACCAACATGCATGCTTATATTCCTGAAGTCATAACATCAAAATAACCAGACTGACCTGCATATTATAAACAATGACTGCCTTAAACATTAATGCATATGCTTATGAATTGAGATTATAGACACTGATAGCGGTAAACTATTACATGTAATAAATATGATATCACTTAAAGAGAAATATACCTTGAAATGGCAATCAAGTAGCTTTGTAAGGTCAAAATAGAGAATTTTGGTAGAGAGATAGCCTGCAAATAAAAATGAATTTAACCCATGATTAGATAATATTCAAATATAAAGTGGTTTTTTAGAAATAGAATAAATAAATCCTTAGAAGTCAAGACTATAATTTACAGCAGGCTCAATTTACAGAACATGTAACAAAATCCACTTCCCGGGCATAAGACTAGTACACAAACATTTAAGCTCAACTAAAAACTTGTCGCAGTCCTTGGAAGTATAGGAAATAAGCATAGATAAATATAAAGTCTAATTTAATAGCAGAAAAACTTATTCACTATAATTAGTTGTACTAAAACCATGTAAATACAAAATTAACTCCAAGAAATGATCATATACGATTAAATTTTAGATGGAACAGGTCAAATAGACGACATAGTCACAAATACATGGAGAAAAAAGGATGTGCTACATCATGTCAAAATATTAGCTTGCCAAACCAAAGTTCTTGTACACAGAGATCAACTTCTACATATCTTACCCAACATAGTAAACTAAGACATTTGTTATCTAAGCTACATCAAATTCTATGCCATGACTTAATAATCAGAATCATTGCCAATATAAGAATTAAATAATTAAGATCATTACCTCGAATAAAAATCATTAATAAGTCCCCTTAACTCTTTCACAAGCTGCAGAAGTTACATGCCCACAAATCATTTAAATCAAATAAAATATAACCTCAAGTTTTCGTGAAAGAAGCAGTACAATTTTTCAAGAAGAGATTGAATGACGATAAACAAGTGTTTATCAGCCAACCCAATGACATTTTTCAACAAAATGAAACTGAGATATTCATTTGTATCCTTCATCTTCGTGTTAAAACTCTCACTCTTATACCATTGCTGCATCGACAATAACATTTACACATAAAAAAAGGTTAAGTGGAACAAAAGGCCATAGTTATCACCGGATCTCTGCATGTAGCTACTAACACAAGACAACTTGAGAGTAGCCCTACCAGTACCACTCGAACCGTTGTTGATATTTCCTCTCAACAAAATTCAAATCCGCACAACTTACTAAACCCTAAAAACTGCCACATCAATAATTCTAGTAAGCCACATATTATAGGATGCGAGAGATACAACCAGAAAGCACAATTCGTTACTCGGGACAAAACCCCATCTTAGAAAATGGTCGAATGGTTGTCCTGACGACCCAACAAATAACAACCATTACGTCTAATCTCGTAAAATCATTTAGTTAACTTGTCGCGAATGAAAACGTATTCAATTAATTAAAATAATCGACATAAGTTGTAGATCAGTATAATGTTATTTTAAACATGATTCAAGAGTAAATCAATATAAAAAGTTAAAGAGAAGAAAAAGACATACATCAATATAATGGTGGCTTCAACTCGTTGTTGTCTAAGGGCGCAACAAGGGTGGTGAAGTGGTAATCAACATAGCGTAGTGCGACGATGTGGTGGTTGTGCATCTGTGGTTGTTGAGGGTTATGGCAATTAGCGAGAGGTCGAATGAAAAGGGGGGCGGAGATGTGGGAAAGTTATACTCCGTGTGAGAAACTGAAGGGTTGTGTGAATTGTGAAGAGAAGGGGCTAGGGTTGTTTCTACTTAGAACGCTATTAGTCTATTACACTATTACATCGGTTATTTAAAACATCGGTTATTAATTTAAAACCGATGTTAATGATAATACTTTTACATCGTTTATGTTAAAACCGATGGCACAAATATTTTTATACATCGGTTTTTAAAATAACCGATGTAATAAAAAAACCTACAAATAATTTACATCGTTTTTTATAAGAACCGATGTTATTTTCAAACATATACATCGTTTCACCTAAAAATGATGTCTTTGTGACGATGTCAATAGGAATTTTTCTACTAGTGAGGAGCTTGAGGTATAACTTTGGAAGTTCCTATGCAAAGTTATAGCTACCGTGGTTATAACATTGAAGAAACAATTCAAGCAAGATCTACTTCAAATAACACAAGACTCAAGATGGAGGGTCTTTGTGATCAAGATGAAGAGATGATCCGTATACTGAAGATCTTTGTGAAGATTAGATAGTATAGGTCGTCATTCGGTAACTATTTCTTTAAAGTGATTTTAAGTTTGTAAAGTTATGACTCACTTATAACTTTACATACTAAAGTTCAAAGT
Organism: Heliosperma pusillum; assembly: GCA_022085475.1. NCBI lineage: Eukaryota > Viridiplantae > Streptophyta > Magnoliopsida > Caryophyllales > Caryophyllaceae > Heliosperma > Heliosperma pusillum. Next base: position 79,113 of record JAIUZE010070420.1, read on the forward strand.
TATAGCTTTAACCTATAACTTTGGATGATAAAAGTTGATGCATGATTTTGGAAAGAAATCTTTTAAATGTTTTTAAAAGTGAATGAGTATTTTTATATATTTATCAAAAGTTTTAATAGATGATGTATCTATGAAATTCTATTGGTTAGTAATACAACTTATGAGTTGTCATGCTACCTAGGGTTTCTAATATATTCTATCTCAATTTGTTGTTAACCTAATAAGCCCACCTAGTGGTTGTGCCACCTATGGTTTCGTGAAACTTAAGGATTGTGCCTACTAGGGTTGCGTGCTCCTAGGATTTCGTGAGATAAGGAATTTTGGCTTCTATAGGTTTGTTTCCTTATTTACCTTAACCTAGGATTCTAATAATATCTTTATAACAACATTTTGAGATATTAAAGATAAATATATTTCTAAAATATAAAGCAAATAATTTTTTGAGATATTAAAGATAAAAATATTTCCTAAAGCTAAAGCTAGGGTTTTAGATTAATATCTCCTATGCTTCTACTATAAATACTCCTTTCATCTCAATCATTCACAACGACTTTTACACACATTGAGAGAATTTTATAAATTTATTTTAAAGCAAACTTTGAGCAAAATATTTATTATTTTTAGTGTTTGTTTTTCGAAAAAGTCGTGCATTATTCTTTTTCAATCGCTCACGTGAAATACGTTATTGGATAATAGTACATCACATAATCTTACTCATTCTTTAACGAGAATCCTTGTGAGTTATATTGTACTTTCTTATTAACGTAAGATAGTATAGAGTATTTAGCGATACTCACCTTGAGTTATAATCATAGTTGATTATACGAGTGGGTTGATAATTTTTGTAATCCGGAGAAAGGTACTAAAGATTATTAATCGAGAATAATGGACGTAGGGTTCAACTTGTGAAACTGAACCACTTCAAAAATCACGTGTGTGTCTCTCTCCTTTTCGTTATTTCGTTACTTGCATTTAATTTGATTAATTAATTAGTTGATTTTAACCTATAGAATCAAATAATTAATTACATATCATATAAATCGAAAAAGTGTGGCTAGTTTTTAATACTCAATTCACCCCTTCCCTCTTTCGTATTCGATCAATAAACTCTACACAATGAGTCAGCGAAGGTCGAGGAAAATTTCATGCAACCCCTAACCTTCCTACTTGCTTTTGAAGTGTATACATGTTCTCAAAGATGTAAAGTCATGTTCCTTATCGGGGTTGGCAACCCCTAGCTCATGGGGTTGTCTTATGCTTGAAGTAATTGAAGAAATGAAGCAAGCCTTACCGACCCCGATCGGGGTTGGTGACCCCGGGTGCCAGGGGTTGGCCATTCCTTCTCCAAAATCTTTGTCTCCCTCTCCTTATTTTATTTAAGCTTATGTTTTTCCGTCATTGGTAATAACCGCCCATTTCCATACATACCTTAGTTTACATAAAAACCCAGTTTTGTCATAATTTTAGTTTGTTAATTATCAACATTTAGTCAAGTAATTCAAGCTTTATTTCCGTGTTTTATTTGAATATTTCCTTGCTCTTATATCGATGTTCTTATTTACTTTTGTTGGTAATATGTATTCATGTATTCTTGTTCAATCATTTTAATTCGATTTTAAAATAATAGTATTATTATTATTATTATTATGAATATGAATATGTGTGTCAAATCAAGCTTCCTTAGTTTATTCATTATCATGAGTGAGTAGTTTTATAATCTAGGGTGTGGGGTAGCCATTGTATGATTAGTAAGTCTAGTTGTTAAATAGGGGTTTATTATTGCTAATTTGGTGTCTCTATTTTATGCTTGATTTGAATCGTTAGTCTCGATCACAATTTTTGGTTAAATTGTTAATTCATTTCCTAAAGAACGAAAGCCAGGAAGAGAATTAGACTAAGCATATTTAGTAAACCGACCTAGTAAGTACGAAAGCCCGCTAGGATCCGTTCTAATGTTAGCAATTGACCGATCGAGAGGTATTTACTAGAGACCTAGACAACCATTGATTTTATGTTCCCCTACTTTGACAACATCCTTTTACTAATCTACATGTGTAAACCTATTTTCATAGGTTTTTCATTATTATTGTCAATCAACCTATTTTATTACCGCTTTAATTATTTAACCAATCAAACAATCGATCGATCTTGATAGAATTCTAATTATAGCTTTTCGTTTAGTCACTTTCGTATCCGGAACACCCTCATTCACCCGGGACCACAGCGGGCATCTCAAATAGATGTAAGGCCTACCATCTCGGTTTCCCGAGGTCATGACTACACAAGGCGGCAAACCGAAGATAATTTACATTACGGTAACAGAACTATAAACCAAACTAATGGACTATTCATTTTCAAAAACCTTAAATATAATGAACCCTTAGACCAACTGCTACGACTACTACACAAGTCGAATCGTCACGCCTCTCATGCCCGTACACAAACCCCCATCCAAGCTAGTACCTGTCAAGCCAACTACTCCCCACAAGAACGAAAATATCAAGTGGATCACGGTAGATAGGTTTCAAAAGAGATTCACAAGAAAGCAAACACGTCAACCAAAGTTGAGTAGGGAAATCCATACACAAGGCTCAAGAGTACAAGTGAAAAATTTCATAAAGATCATACATGTGCACAAGAACATCAATCGAGTCCAACATCATCTTATGAATCCATCTCAAACACACTCAAGGGCGCTTTCTACAATTGCTACAGATCACAAGGCATCAATGTTGTCAAGCCACTCTCCGGACTATATAACGTGCATGTCCCTACTAGTGGCGGGCCACTAGAAAAGGCTCCAGGCGGCTCTAAGCGCCACAAAGGATCCGGTTACCCATACTGGTCTCATCAATAAAAATATTTCATATCAAAACATGAAAAAATGCATCATCATCAATCAATTCTCATCACACATCATACAACCACCGTAAAATATCACAAGTATCAAACACCACATATATAACCAATATTGAGTAGAGAAATCCTTACCTTTGCCAAGTTCAAGCACATCTTTGTCATAAACCAAGGGCTCAGATATATCTTCTTATCCTACAACATTTCCATACGCACTATTATTAACCTTATTACTTTTATCTTTAATCTAACACACATGATAACAACCTAGATAACTCACAAGAGATCAGAGTTTCAAAATCTTACTAAGGTCTCCAAGTACACAAAGAAGAGAGATATTCCGAGAGAAGTCATTCAAACTCTATCAAGAATCTCAAGCAAAGATCTTGGAAGGAGGTTTCTTGGGTTTGACGAAGTGAAAGAGTTGCGAGGGTTAGATCTAGGGGTTTTATTAACCAATGGTAGGTAGAGAGAGAGAACGCAAGGATAAGAAATGAATCCCTCGGTTCAATCTGTATATCTATAAACTCGGCCGAGTAAGCTCAGCACTAGGTTAAGTAGCACAAGACCAAGGTGAAGAATAGTCTATCAAAGGCTATGCATATGATCTCTCTGCAATTCCTCTCGATTCTATGGATGATAAACGGTCCTAGAAAAGACATGTGTTACAGTATCCCTTTAAATACCCTCACTTCCCTAACTGCATTTGTTGTTAGCTAAACGTAAGGTATTTTTGTTAGGTATACGATAAACTTATCTAATTATGACGTCGTTGACGGGGAGCACAATTTTGTTTGCTTTGTGAATTGTTGACTTCTATATTGTTTTCTTTTGTCTCCGGAACACTTGTTCCTTGAGACCGTTCTCAAAATCTTCTTGTAGTTTTATTGTCTATGCTCACTTCCTCTCAAACTAGTGAACATTATCGTTTGCTCCAGACCCGAGAAAACCTTTCGTAGACGTTTGAAATTTTCCAGAGAGATTGCACAAGCCTCTGATCTTGAAAGCATTGATCGTGTTCACAACACTTACCAAGAGTAAATTCAAGCTCTTGAAGATGAGGAACAATCCATACCACCACTGTTACCACCTCCAACCAAGAAGGTGTGGTAAGTTTGTCTGATCACTCTAATCCCACCACCAATACGCTTCATATGGCAATTGGTACTCCCCAAATCGATGCTTGAATTTTTGAGATCAAATTGCCTTTCATAAGCCTTATTGAGAGAAATCAGTTTGATAGGTGTCCTTTAGAAGATCCTAACTTACACATCCAAAATTTTGTGATTGTTGTTCTACAATAAGATAAGTTGGGGTTACAGAAGAACAAATCTCGGAGATGCTCTTCCCTTTCTCATTGAGGGATAAAGTTAAATTGTGGATTAATAATGAGATTTTCAACTAGGTAACCCTCTATTTTTTAAATCGTACAAAGTAACATTATTTTTTTTTTCCAAAAGAAACACTCTTAAAAATACTCTCTTAGTCCCTCAATTTACCCTTCTTAGCGAGTTTTTCACTCAGCTAATTACTCCAAAAAAATGTCAAGTTTCAATCGGTATCACCATCTCTTTATGTTATCATACCGTAATTCTCCGAAAATCGATTCAATAATAACTAACAAAGACAATCACTATTAAGCGTTAAGCTTTATGTTTACAAATGACTCCCCACTCCTCAATTAACACCATTTTCTTGTGCCAATTTGTCAAATAATTGAAGTGGGTAATTATTTAGTTGTTTATAACATTTTCAGTTTTGTGGTATTTAAGGGATTTCAAAATCGAAAGTTTTTTAATTTGATGAAACCTATGAATTAAATTGGGATTGATTTTTGCAATGTTCGGTATGGAGTACTTTTACTAGTGTTCGAACAAAGTTCTTACTAGTGTTCTTTTAAAACACGGTTAAGTGAAAGGTAATGAGTGTGGATTTGATTATTTTGGGTGTAATTGTGTAAAATTGTGAAAAAATAAATAAATTGATAAAGGGATTATATTTTAAAGCATGTGTGATTTCTAGAAAAAGTAAGGTTATATTGTAGGATTTAAAAAGTTAGAGGATTTATAGAACATCTCAGAATTTAATATGCCACATCACATACTTAATGGACAAGTTGACAGAAAAATGTTAAAGATCACGCTAATACGTATTAACAGAGTTAAGAGTTATTGTATGTAATATTTGAAAAATATGGTTACCACGTAGAATTTGAAAAAACGATTACCATATAGAAAACTCATGATAGTTTCTAAAACTAATTTAGATACTTACTATAGTTTAAGGAATATAAAATAAAGAAATATAATATACTAGAATATACTTATTGCTTGATAATGTTTGGATGATCTTTAGGTTGCTTTGTGGTATTCTCTTCACGATGCATAAGCCTAGTTGCACTTGCATATTTGTAGTGTTCAATCGTTTATAATGTAGTAACTTAAAAATGTTAAAAGGGTTTGATCTAAAAATATATGTTACTTCCAGGGGTGTTAGGCCCTGTTCTTTTGGACTGAATTTTGCCGAACTTTTCTTAACTGAACTTATAGAAGCTGAACTTTTCTGAATTGAACTTATAGGAGCTGAACATTTCTGAATTGAACTTATAAGAGCTGAACTTTTTTTAACTTAACTTATAGGATATGAAATTAACTTAAATTAATTTAACTTAACTTTATTAATATTATTATTACACTTTTTAAAGATATTATTGACAAAAAAAATTTCTTTAGTGTAAAATACAAAATAAGATAATAAAATGTTCTCTTTATATATATTATGCTACACCTATTACATCTTGTAATCATAATCATCTATTTTCACTAAATGCTTTTCCTCTTCTCTTTCTTTTTCATCTCCATCTTTCTTGCCAAATATTTGTCCTAATAAATATAGTTATACATCTAACCCAAATATTAGTGTTATTTAAAAAATTCTAGGATGTTAACTATAAAATGACCATCAGTTTAACTTGAAGTCATAAATAAATACATGGTATATAACTAGTTAATTTAACAATAAATAACGTGAAACGGTCTCAAAATGTGAGACAACCCTAATATATGAAAAGACAACTCATATATTAGCATTAAATGAATAACTTATTTCACATACAAAAGTGGATCGTCTTACAGTCATGTTAATTTTAATTAATAAGTTGTTAACAAGTCTAACATAAATAATTTTATATAAGTTAAGTTAAAGTTGTTGAACTTTTCTGAACTGTACTTATAGGAGCTAAACTAAACTTATAAGAGCTAAACTGAACTTATAGGAGCTGAACTTATAGGAACTGAACTACCTCTTTTTATTAACAATAGACAACAACAGAGTTACGGGGTGTCACCGCCGTATTTCCCCTCTGGAAAATACAAGGCTTTACAAGAAAAATAAATAGACTTATAAAACTACAACTCTATTTAGTTAATTATACATCATATAATTCTCATCTTCTATATGGTGTTTCTCACTCTTGACCCTCCCTGATACTTGTACCTGAAAAATATATAAAAATAACGGGATCAGCCAACCACAGTCCACAGGCCGAGTATGATTCCGGTCACTCCCACCGGCCTTATGTCATTTTCATTATTCATTATTCATTATTATTCATTAATATCACATCACCGAGCTCAATAAATTATCTGCGTATAATATCTTAACAACATACAATAACGTTCTCTGCCATAAAACGGGTCAGGTATTCAAAATTAATCATTACATCATTTCTTATTTTCATAACAACACATATTCATATCACATTAGTGTTGGTCTACCATTACCGAACAAGAGAGACATTACGGAGATCCACACTCCCTCAGTTCTAAGACCCACCTCCAAGTACACAGGATAAGAACCTCAGGTCTAAGACCCACATCGGCTATTACCGGATATACAGAACCATATTTCACATGGAGTCGCTCCCCCTTCTGTGTACACAAGCTACAAAATAACGTCATTTCTATCCAATAATCGTATCCCGAATGCCACAATTGGCCAATTATACATTATACAAACAACACCGGGACAAACATTATGACATATAATACATAAATATAACATAGACGGAGTATAACAATCATAAGATGAAATCAATCATGTATATTATATATATAAAAGAGGCTTTTTCGAGCAATTCTATTGGTCAACATCATCTTTTTCAGTTTTTGGAAAGTATATTTTAAGATATTGCAAGATTACGAAATATATCTTATGTAATATTTTTAATATCACAACTATTATTTACGTAAGAAAAAATTTTGATCATTAATATAAAAAAAAATATATAATGCAAAACATTTTGGAACTTACATATTTGGATTCGTAGCGAAAAATGATTTCATTGGAGTATACATTTTATAATTTTTTACTACTATATTGTTGATATGATGATATGAGTAGAGTATAAGTACGTGAAAATTAAAAAAAAAAAAATTATAAAATAATTTTTATTATTCTAATACTCCCTCCACACACATATTTTCACCCTATTTGCTTTTGGGAGGTCAAAGTTGTCAAACTTTGACCGTAAATAAGTTGGAGAATAAAAAATATTAGATTATAAAACAACAACACTTACACTTATTTTCATGACATCTATTACGGAAAAAATTTCAAGAATAAAAAAAGTAACATATAGACGTCGAAAAATACGGTCAAAGTGTCGTCTAGGACACCGCAATAAAGCAAATGGGGTGAAAATAGGTGTGTGGAGACAGTACTATTATAATAATTTAGTAACAATCACGAAATAGTTATTTTACAAAAAAACAAAATAGTATACTACTTAGTATTTTATTTGTCTCATATTGAAAAATAATGTAGGTGTGGTGAATATACTAAGTATAAATAGTTGAATAGTCCAACATCGAAAAATTATCATAAAGTAGGATGATCATGTGATTATAAATATGAGTCATCCTTGGAACTTATGTATCCACCCAAAATATTTTGAGTCTTTTAAGTACTGTCTTATAAAGCTCTTAAAAGTTTGTATTATTATCTCCGATAAATATACATAAATTTATATCATCATATATAACAATGGTCTCACGTTGAAAAATAATGTAAGTGTGTTGAATATACTATGTATAAATAGAAGAATTGTGCACATCAAAAAATTATCATAAGGTAGGGTGATCCTATGATTATAAATAGGAGTAATCATTGACTTAAATATCCATCCACAGAATTTGAGTCTCTTAAGTATTGTCGTAGAGAGCTCTCTTACAAGTTTGTATTAAAAATTAGTTTAGAAAAGTATCATAAATAATAATTTTGATGATGTAGTACTTAGCATGTTATTTATCCTACATTGAAAAATATTGTAGGCGTGGTGAATATATTATTTATAAAAATTAAAGAAGCATTGTCCCACATTAAAAAATTAGCATAAGTTATGGTGATCCTATGATTATAAATAGGAGTCATTATTAGAACTTATATATCCACCCAAAATATTTTGAGTCTCTTAAATATTGTCTTAGAGACCTCTTAAAAGTTTGGATTAGTATCTCTCCAATATTGACGTTTATATTACAATATCCACATTAGTAAAACTTACATCATCAAAAATTAATTTAGGAAATTATCATTAAAAAAAAGTGAAAAATCTTTTAATTATTTCAATATACATTTTCATAATATATTCAAGTGGTGTTTATAATTTTTATATAATAACTTTTACATTTCATTTCACAAAAGAAAAAATATTGTAAAATGAGTCATCCTTCGAACGTAGATATCAAACCAAAATATTTTGAATCTCTTAAGTATTGTCTTACGGAGTTCTTAAGAGATCTCCACCTTAGTTAATGAAATTTACATCATCAAAATTAATTTAGGAAAGTATCATAAATAATAATTTAAGAAAGTATCATAAATAATAATTTTAATGGTGTATGTACTACTTAATATGTTATTTGTCCACATTGAAAAATAATGTAAGTGTGGTGAATATACTATGAATAAATAGAAGATTTGTCCCACATCGGAAAAATATCATAAGATGGGTGATAATGTGATTATAAATAGGAGTCGTCCTTGAAGCTTAGATATCAACCCAAAATCGTTTAAGTTTCTCAAATATTGTTTAGAGAGATCTTAAAAGTTTGTATTAATTATGAAAATAATATAATTAGATTTGTCGTAAATAATTCTATCATTACAAAATAGAATCTCATATTATTTGCACATACTTGATGTAATTCTTACTATGTTATTTTCCCTCATTGAAAAATAATGTAGGTTTGGTGAATATATGACCTACGAATAGTAGAATTGTTACACATCAGACAAACAATTAGCATAAGCTGGGGTGATCCTATGATTATAAGTATGAGTCATATTTGAACTTATGTATCAATCTAAAATATTTAGAGCCTCTTAAGCATTGTCTTAGAGAGCTTAATTCTTATATACCTTGGATCATTTCTTTTTTTGTGAATGTATCAGTCAAAACATATGCAAACCTAATAAATGATTTGAACGGGAGAGTCACGTTAATATTTTCCGGATCATAATATAGGTCAAATATAACTTGAGTCCTGACAAGGTTGGTAAAATATGGTTAAAATAGAAGTTTACTCAATATATCAATATTATTTTCTTAAAAATTATATTTTATTATAGTCTTATAAGTTAATTGTTATAAAAAATTTATGAAAATGACATTAATGTAAACCCGTGCGTCGCACGGGCATAAAATCTAGTTTACAATAAATATAACATAACCGATTATTTCTAACATCGTCTTATTTCAAAGTTAATATTACTTATATCGATGAAGGGTCCCAAAATCATACCTTAATTAGATATAAAATATCTTATTTTCTCACTACTTCACTAGTATTAGGCCCTGTTCTTTTAGACTTAATTTCAGTTCTTATAAGTTCAGTCTAGCTTCATTAAGTTCAGTTCAGCTCTATTAAGTTCGGTTCAGTTCAGTTCAGCTCTATTAAGTTCAGTTCAGTTCAAATTACTTTTATTTCAACATTATTATGATTATTCTTATCATTGTTATTATTATGTTAATTCATTTAATATTGTTATTATTATTATATTTATATTTTTAAAAAGTATTTATTACTATTATATTACCGTTATAATTATTCTTTATATTATTATATTTATGTTTAGTATATTTATTTATTCTTATATTATTACGATTAATGGAAATATTAGTATTATTAACATTTATTAATATTATATTTTATATTTTATTGATATATGTTAGGTGTTGGAGTAAGTGTCCTCCACAATAGTGCATTTATATAATAAATCTCATTTGGAATATACGTGGCATGATTAGTATATTTTGATACTCCACGTCAGTTGATTAACGTAAATCGGCTGACTATATTTTGATACTCGGCTGACTAGAGTTTGACGTTACTGTCGTATGACGACGGTGATCAACTGATCCCTTTAGATCACACCTATAGGATGAGACCCATATAGAATACTAATTATTTATATATGATACAGTTTAATTAGGCCATTACATATATTTGATATGTACGCTTAGTTACGAGAGTTATTTATTGAAAATTGAGTTAGGAACTCATTCCACTTAAGTTTATTAGTCAATTATACGATAACAGACTGAATAAATTTTACCTCTTACTTTAATACGATTAAATAAGATTTAATTTAATGATTAATAGTTAATAGTAAGTCTCCTATGCGACAGTCACATTCCCCACTTTTTTGCAAAATGTGACCACTTTTTGTTAAATAGTGACCACCTTGATAATAAATGTCATTTCAAGTCATAAAAGATGGTTACTGTTTACTAATAAATGGTCACTATTTATCAAAAAGTGGTCACACTTAACCCGTCGCATATGCGACGGTCGTAAATGAGAATTTGTGAATAGTTAATTCATTAAATTAGTTGAGGTTATGCATATATTTTGAGGTAGAGGTAATTAGTTAATTATATTTACAAAGAGTTGTAAAATAAATTAACTGGCATTGTGGGACCCATTATATATTGATATAATGGTAAAATATCACTTAAAAGTTAAGTACATATTGTTTATTAATTTGTGTCATATAATTGTTATATGGTCAAATTAATACTTAATTATACAAGATAATTAAACATATGATTATAAGTATTTGTGGGACAAATATCAAAAATCAATATGGACCATTTTAGCTACATGTGAGCCGAAATTGTGCTCATGTAGAGCAATGATGATTGTTCTTATTTTATTAGCACACTTATTTAGATGATAGTGACATTGCCTACACTACTTTAATCATTTTGTACAAACCAACACATAAAGCATTTGCATGTGATTTAAAATTGGCACATATATACCCATTTGCAAGGGTTTGTGCCATGAGATTGCACATGAAAAAGAACAAGAGTTGTTCTTGTTTCTTGCTCATGCTTTTAATTCATGTTTCATCTCTTTAACTCTCAATACACTAATATTAATCTATATTACTAGAGTAGTAATATTATTTATATAAATCTCTTCTCATTATCTAGTACTATAATAGTAGAGATTATTTGGGTTGATTCTTGGGTGCAACAAGAAGGAGACCTTCTACTTTGGAGGTTGTTTTTAGAGGATCATCCACTAATTTCATGCTCAAGAACAATAAGAAAAGAGTTTCTTATTGTGCCCATTTTGACCGAAAATTTCTCATTGTAAGGAAATTTCTTCTTATCTTTATATTTATGCTTTTATATTTGCATGCATGATAACTAGATCCTAAATCATTATGTTGATGTAATTTAATAAACTAATTAGAGGAGTCTAATTAGAGGTATAGGACTTTCATTAGGTTCATTAACCTACTCATAAGACTCTTCTTATGATATATACCAATTAACTCTTTAATTAGTTTCCAAGATCTAGTGCATGCAAACAAAACTAAACAAAAATAGAGAAGAAATCGATTTCTTCACATTGCTTAGGACGTGTAAGGGCACAAAGATATGTCTCCTTCCAATCCTTGTTCTTGAGCTATTCAATCTAAGAATGAACTTCCTAAGCTCCAAGTGTACTCTCCTTGTTGATGCACCTAGACTATCCCAAAACCACTCCTTATCTTACAATACTAGATAAGATAAAGAATTTCCTTGATCTTAATATTATTACTACTACTAGTAATGTATCTTGAGTGTGTATGTGAGAACAAGATAATAAAACAACTTGCTTGATTTATTATTATAGAGAGATAAGTGAGATGTTCTATGAGATTAAGTAAGTAAAATAAGAGGAAAACATCCTCTTTATTCACTCACCAAAACCGGCCAAGCATGGGGAGTCATGAGCATGCTCATTACGTTTTGTCATAATCTAGATTAGAACAAAAGTTAAAGCGTAAACCCTACCCAACCCCTCATAAAACCTGTGCACCCATCTTAACATGGGTGTCCATTTTATTTTTGTGATTTTGTCATTTGTCACATATGTGACATGTGACATGTGACATGACCATATCTTATAAATGTGCATTTAACTAATTTAAATGCAATTTCAAAACAAATAAATTAAACTTAACATTTTAAGTAATAATTTATAATCACATATATATAAAATGAGTCATCTCATATTTGGTCAATATGATCTACAACTAATTGTAATTATGATCAACCAATTATGCTTATCTCAAATGTTTCATAAACATTAAGCATTCTTACTAATATAACGATTATATTATCAAACTGAATATTATTTAATCATATTACAATAAGATATGATTCTCACTTATAATATAAACTTGTTCTATTTAAGAGATTAATTAATCTGTATCAATATACAATTAATTAACTTTCATGATTAGGGAATCGTCTTTTCGGTGTGACCTCAAAGGATCAACTGATCACCACCGTCATACGACACTAATGTCAAACTCTAGTAAGCCAATTATTACCGATTAATGTGGACCAGTTGACTATAATATTAATCATACCTTTGTATTCTTGTTAATGTGATTTAATTAAGTGATCGCACTATTGTTGAGGATACTTACTCCAACAATATATTCATTATTATGAATATTATCATAAACATATTTATTATTATTATTATTATTAATATTAATATTATTAATAATAATAGTAATAATAATAATTATATATTATTATTATAATGTATTAATATATTATTATTAGGCCTATTTTTATTATTAATAATTATATTTACTTTATTACTATTTATATTATTTATATATATTTTAGTTACTATTGTTAATATATTTATTACTATATTATATTGTTATTAATAATGTTATCATTTATATTAATATTTTACTAATATGATATTTATTCTTATATTATTATTTTATTTTTTTATATATCTGATTAGATTATTATTAAATAATATTAATATAATATTATTATTAACGATTTATATTATTATAATATAATAATATTGTTATTATGAATTATAAATTATATTTTATATTTTATATTCTTGTTTATATTATTATATTATACTTATCATATTTATTTTTTAGTTACTTAACTTTATATATTTATTACTATAATTAATAATGTTATCATTCATATTAATATTATATTTTTTTTATTATATTGCTATAATATTTTTTATATATCTTATTAGATTATTATTAGATTATATTAATATAATATTATTAACACTAATTATTAATATTAATAATATTAATAATAATAATAATAATAATAATAATAATAATAATAATAATAATAATAATAATAATAATAATAATAATAATCTGGATATGAGTGAGCTTAACCTCCGCCAATGTCGGCGGAAGATTTGTGATGGTCACTATACTACTACTGTTAGAGTGCTTTCTTCCTCTGGCGTCGCCCCTACTCTGATGCCACTCTTGGGGCTTTGCGAGAGAAACACCCTGTCGCCCCATCTCATTCATTGTCTCCTTTGCCAGTGGATCATCATTCTCTTGTTGCCTTTTCGGCAGTGGTTATGGATATGATTCGTGGTTTCTCGCGTGACACTTCTTGCGGGAGGGATGGCTTCATGCCGAACACCTTATGGACTATTTGAGTAGTTGACGTAGGGGATTAGTCGCCCTCCCCCGGTTCAAACAAATACTTGTAATACTCAATACCAAACTAATTAATGTAGTAGGGTAAGGAGGTCGATCCAATACGGTGATTATGGTTCTAAGGCGGTTTAATCGAATTCTAGTTTAGTTCTAGCAATTAGCAAGTTGAAGAGGATTAACGACAAACTAGACTAACAAGAAGGCAAAGATGCGATGTAAAACGATAATTAAAAGGAGCTAGGGTGGATGGGTTCATTAATGCAAGCATAGGTCAATTATGGTGGGGGTTAGGACTAGTCTAAAGGTGAGTCTAAACATGTCTCCACCTCTCGGTGTAAGACGGATTAAAGGGCAAGCCTCCAACTCTCGATGCAAGACGAGCCCTAGTCTAAGGTTCGATCGGGTTCTCGCCCTAATCTCCCCCTAAACATCCAACACACACACAACAACAATACAAGTCTAAGCTCTCGCTCAAACTAGCAATAAAACAAGAGAAAAGCTCAAATTACTCATTCAAGCATTTCAACAAACACCTTGTGTGCACAAAACAAGTAAACTAACAAAAGACTTAATCTTTATGCCCAATTACCATAATCGACCCATAAACTCACATTAAATCCCCCATCTAGCCCTAGTCTAACACTACTCACTCATACTAATGAACGAAGGCATGAAAGATGGATACTTTGATATGAAACAAGCAAGGGAAGACATATTCAACATGAAAACTAAGTAAATAAACAAGAACAAGTAATTAGAAGACGATTAATGAAATAAAGATGAGAAATTGTACCAAACTTGTAAGAAAGATTGAAACTTGGATTAATAATCAAATAAGAGTCTCCTCTTGTCTTCAAATTACAACCCAAATCTTCACTAGTAACTAGGAGAAAGACTAAATCTAACAATAACTAACTAGGAAATTGAGTAATTATCACTAATTAAGAGAGATTAGAATACTAATTAAGGAGATATTTCTTATTAATTACTAGGGTTCTTGTCTAGGGTTGTGTGTCTAGGTTGAATTAGGAGGGGGGTATTTATAAGTTGGTAGGATTAAGGGCTAAAAAGAAGGAAGGAAAGACGAGAAATTGGATTTGCGGACAAAATGGGCCCAGCCGGCCGGACCGGCTGCCGGTGGCACCACCCGGCTGGCCACCTCTGCTTCTTCCTCCGTCTTTCTTTTCTCTTCCTCTCTTTAAGCGACGCCCCAGCCGGTATGGCCGGCTGTAACACCCGCAAATGTACCCTATTTTTATAGTGAAAATATTTTACGGATACTTTTCAGCGAAATAAAGTTTTAATTTAGAATTTTATTTTCCGAGTCGAATTTAGAATTTCCGAGTTCGTATTTGGAATTTCCGCAAGATTTCAAGTAAAACCCGTCTTAAGCCGTCTTTGACTTTTTCTTGACTTTTTCCCTTATACTCCCTCATACTACTCCTAACCTAATTCATCCTCACACAAACACAACACAACTCAACTCTTCCTTCTTCTCTAAGAAAACCCCATAAAACCTTGCCTCCATTTTTGATCCGTCTTAGATTTGTCGCTACTCCTTCGTTACTCGCTCAAATTCTCGTAAGTTCGTCTTATTCTTCCCCTCTTAGCTTCCTCTATCCGTATTGGTAATAAAATTACCGTCTTTCTCGTTTTTTAAATTATCCGTCTTTCTCAAGGTGAATGATATTCATCTTTTATTATCTAATTGTATGTAGGTGGAGACTAGGAAGGTTTAGAAATCGTTTAAAGTCGCATAAAGGTAACGGTGAAGGGTTACTCGATATCATTTACGTGTTTTATGTGTTTTCTAGTCTAGTAATAGTATTTAGATTATGGTTAGTATGCTTAGGACTTGTGTTGTTGTTGTTGGTTGTTGTTAGTTGTTAATTGATATGAGAATTGATGGTTTGTGATGATAAATGAGGATTTTTGGTTGATAACTTGTTGGGATTTGATTGTGCTTGAATCCCGTGTAGGACGCAGGCTGCGTCGTGGGACGCAGGCTGCGTCGTGGTGGCGCAGGCTGCGTTGCGCGCGGCCGACTGCAGTTTTCCTGCACTGACCCCTTTTCGTAAAATGATCATATCTCCTTCGTTACTTGCTTGTTTTGGGCCTATGACATCCCGTCGGAACCGTAAGCGGATAATCTATCACCTCCATTTAGAATTTCTGCATTTGCATGTCTAGAACTATAGTTATGACCTTTTGAAGTGGACCCTTGTTT
Organism: Heliosperma pusillum; assembly: GCA_022085475.1. Classification (NCBI taxonomy): domain Eukaryota; kingdom Viridiplantae; phylum Streptophyta; class Magnoliopsida; order Caryophyllales; family Caryophyllaceae; genus Heliosperma; species Heliosperma pusillum. The sequence continues at coordinate 95,212 of JAIUZE010070420.1, forward strand.
TAGTTGGTTGCCAAACAACGTTGTTTTGGAGAGGTGATCTATGTTTTTATTCATTATGCTTCATAAACTTGTTCTAATGCTTATGTATCATGTATTGATTCATTTTTATCATAGTTAAGTTTATATAATTCCCTATTCACATGTTTTGTGACGGTTTTTGGTATGTCCTACTTTGAGTCGGTTTTTACAAATGATACGGTTTGAGCACTATTTTGTTATGTGCTTTGTACTCTCATTCCCTTGGCTATCTCCACGTTCGTAAGGGGATGTCGGCAAATAGGGGTATCCTTACTGCTTAATTGCATGTGTAAGTGGGCATACGACGACGTTGTTGGGGAGGCGAACGCTATGCGTTGATCGACCCGGCCGTCAAATGTTGTGTACTTGCGAGGTGGTGTTATTTGCATGTAGCGTACCGCTTGTTATGAGGCTTGTGCTCTTTTCCGCCTCTTTCGTGAATTGATCTACCGAATTTAAGGTACTCGGCTTCTTTGTATGACCGAGTTTTGGATGTGAAACGTTTATCGCATGTCGAACCGGAAAATGTGATTTCGGGATTCTGGGCAGATTTAGACTAGAACCGGGTATTTATATCGTCTTTCTACCAGGAGGAAATTAGTCTACATATACGAAATGAATTGAATCGTGTATGCGTTCAGGGAAATGTCTTATCTCGTGGATGCCTTTTAATCATACTTGGCATGTACACGGTGCTAGTGCGTTTCATTTCCGTGAGAGATGTCGTCTTTGTGTCGTTGTCTTTGGATGCGTGATTTCATGATTTTATTCATGGTCATTGCACGACTTAGCATCGTCAATGTTTTGGTATGTTTGAATGGATGATAATATGATGGATTTATGGTGATCATCGCATGACTTGGCATGGTTTGTTTGTCGAGTCTCAATCTTATCAAACTTATACCGCTAACGGTGAGATGTAAGCTGTGACACCCTCAAATTTGCGGAAAGAAAAAAAATAATTTAAATACATAACGAAGGGTGTCATAAATAAAAAGGTTCATACAAAAAGGAAACTAATATTTTACATAAGAATTATACAAGACGGGAGACATATCTCCCGTATAAATACTGAAATAAAAGGAGTGTATAATAATATACAATCCTAAGAACCGAATATAGGTCCAAGGTAATACTTCGCTCGCTAGCTCGTCAATGTACCCACATATGCATTCACCACCTGTTCGACCGCATTAAATATAAACACGGAAGCCACAGTCAGTGGGGAGTAACTCCGAGTTCTCCCAGCACACAAATGTCAGTTTAATGAAACTGAATTAAACAAAAAAAAAGCAATGTGATGAAAAACAACTTGAAACCATATGTGATAATGAGCCATTTCATGTTGAACAATACTACAATAACATCCAAAAATCCCAATATGAAAGCTTCATGTGAAACCGTATAAATATAACAGAAAAGGTAGGGAAGCTGGTATTTCTAGCTCAGAAGGTTTACCCTGTACCGTGGCCATAGTCCTCAACCCATCAACAACGATATCAAAAAAAATAATATATATACATTTCAATCGGTAAATCCAACTCTATCAATCCTAGCCGGCTTGTCACTCAACCTATCTAGAAAAAAAAAAAAAAAAAAAAAAGACGCATAGATCCTATCAACATGAAGACGCAATACTTCTCAAACGGCCTAGTTCTTAGAACGTCATAGTCGACTTCGTACTCGATAAGCTCGGAAATACCAATGTAGGAAAAAAAAGCTCCTGTCACAATGGAAAACTGATCAAGAACTAGCGCACAGTATTCCATTCCCCTCCCATGACATACCGTCTATGAGAACCTCTACTAGGCGCCCAACCCCCCCCTATCAGAGATTGGCTAGACTTAGCTGGCTCCCCTTCCCAAAGCGGAACAATCTTAGGACGCCATGCCCTGCTTGGGATAACCCCCCAGGCCGATGACACAGAGCTATCAAGCAGTGAAACTCCATTGCTCAAAGTTTAAAGAATAAAGTCCGGGCCTATCAATGTACCTAGGTACCAAGATACTCATTTAGAATTAGAATTGTCAGAACGCCATAACAAAATAACATACAAATAAAAATAAATCTCCAATATGGTAGCATATCACCGACACAAACACCTATAATAAAACAGTCAACGGGCACATCTATCATGAATGACAAATAATTGCATATAAATCATAATCAAATATCATATCGCCTCATATCTACTAAGGCTAATTCATTAATTAAATACAACCTTACTTGAAGACAAATCCCCGACCCGAGTCCCGCGACGGGTCATCAGTCAAAACGGGGCTGACTAGATCTAGTTTGACCAAACCCGTTTGGTCAAACCGGCTAGAAACAGAGTCT